>PVJC01014879.1:0-35850 GCA_004026665.1 Murina feae
AAGAACACTGGGCATGATACCTAAGCTTGGCCTCTAACTCCTTGGCTCACCTTTGTCACTCATTGCCCCTCTGGGTCTGTGCTCCTTGACTGTAGTCTGCAGAGCTAGAACAGACACTCTTTAAAGTTCTTCTATTTTAACAGTCTAAGATTCTAGCAGTTCTCTTAAAATAATCTTTTAGAGGCTGCAGAGGCATGACAGAGTGAGTGTGAAATTAAAATATTTTCCAGTAAACCCAGGAAGAATATAACGTAATGTCATATGTTATATTCTTAACATATGTTACGTCATGTATGACATGACATGACATAACATAACATAACACAACACAACACAACATAACACAACATAACACAACCTAACACAGACATTAGAGCAGGGGTGGGGAACATCCTCAAAATCATTTGGTCTGGCTCTGCCAAGGGATTAGGGGTGAGTTAATTAAATGTTTGACCAAATATAGCAGGCTAATTTTTAAGTTGATAATTTTGTATGGCTCTTGAATAATATTATCATATCCAAGTGGCCCTTGGCAGAATAAAGATTCCCCAACCCTGTACTAGAGTGTGGGAATAAGGAGCTCATTTCATGATCGAGACATCCAGGGCATCTAAATGTGACTCTGTTCTATCTTTATATAGATGTGCAGATGATCTGGGAAGGAAAATAGTTCCACCTGTCAGCTGGCCCTGAAAGGTCTGAGATTCCTATAAATTCCATCTACAATGAACTCTCAATGTCACCAAAGCAAAGCAGATGGAACTGTTCCTGTCCTTTTCTGAACCCTCCTCAAGTCTGCTTTGGTAAAGATAAGCCTTTTCTATTCTCCTTTAAGTCTGCATTTGCTGTTAATGTTCCCCTAGATAAAAAAAAAAATGCTGGCAGGAGAAAGCATATTATAGGATTTTTCCAGAACTAATATTTTAGGATTCTAAGAACAACGGGGTTCCATGCTGCCTTCTCATTTATATCTACTATTTGAGTTAATAAAACACCACTGTTAAAAAAAAAAAAAAAAGGCAAAAAAACCCTGCAGTCCAAATGGCATAATTAGCAGCCAATAGGAGAAGGGTCCACGATCCCCAGGCATTTGATATTGTACCTTCTAGACTAGGCCCTCCCAGAAAGGATTAGGTTTTCTCTTGGGGTTTCTTCCTTTTTGAATAAAGCACCACTAGGGGCTAAGGTCTGGAAACTCAAGCCCTTATCTTAGTCTCTGGTAGACAAACAGGTCTAGGGAGATTAAATGACCTGCAGGGAAAGAGTGCTCTGAGCTTCCTGGGAGACCAGACTGAAGTGAAGGGGAAAGGATGTGTCAGTGAAGACACAAGAGGAGCCACAGGAGGGCTGTGCTGCCTAAATAATTAATGGCCTACTGGGCAGCAGACCCAATTCTCAGACATGTCTGGGGCCTTCAGGTAGGGAATCTGCTAACTCACTATCACCCTTTGGATCTCAGCTTACATATTATTTCTTCTGGGAAGCAGGGTGCCACACAGTTATGCAGGTTGCACACTGCACACACTTAGGGTATATCAATCGCAACATGGATATTAAAAATGTACATATGCTTATGGCAATTTTTTAGCAGTTAGCAGTTAAGTGTTTTGAGAGATAAGCACCTTTATTTTATTTTTTTCTGATTCATAAGGTGGTGGTGCTATATGAGTTGCCGATGGCCCTGCTGGGAAGCCTTTCCTGACTCAATCAGGTCTGGTCTTGTCTTACCTGCTTCAGAAGGACCCTGTCCTCTTCCTACCATCACATTTGCCACAATTTATTCTAATTGCCTACTTGCTTGTTTGGATTATCAGCTTTGTGAAGGCAGAAGACTGTGTTTTGTTCAATACTGGGCCTGAGAATGGTACTTGGCCCTAGTACAGGCTCAGTGATATTTGTTGAACAAATAAGCAACATATCCTGAGGCAGTCCAATACCTTTCTGAGTTCCCTATAACCCAAGGAGGAGAGCAGAAGGGTGACATGAGCAGAGACAGGGACAGGCAACCAAATAAAAATCAGTCCACTCTCCTCTGCAAACCTTTAATAAATAATCAGAGCAGTGAACCACAAATCTAGAAAGGTAAGCTCCCTTTCTAGATCTGGTAACTACTGACTTCCCCTTTAGCATCAGATCCTAAAATCCTCTGTGTGTGGGCCAGGTTGTGGCTCAGATAACAATGTTACTGATATGGAAAGCTATGGGCTAGTCTGACCACTTTCACTTTCTATTCTGTTGAGTTCATTTCTCATTTCCTTTCAAACAGACTAACCCACAATGTTTACAGATGGAGAAACCAGTATCAGAGAGAGAATAATTCTTATTCATTATCACATACTAAAAGTTAATGGCCAAGACCAGACTCTGTGTCATCCAACACTTGTTTTTCCCATTGTAACACCCTTTGCTTTTCTGCATATTTATGAACTGAAAGATGAGCTCTCTCTTAATCTCACCTTTTTCCCTTTGTTTGTCTCTCTGGGTCACCTATTGAGATGACTTATTTAGGTCAGTTTTACTGTATTACTATTTAGTCACCTCTAGATTCCTGTCAACTACCTGTTGTCTTATCCTGGCTGTCAGGAACAAAATTTTGATACTAGAGACACACACACACCCTAGTTATGCAGTATTCTTTTCACTGCTCCTCAACTGAACTATCTTGATTCATGGCAAAATTTCAGGCATCATCTTGGCTAACTCCTACTTATCATTTAGATCATTTAGATCACATTATTTCAGGAAATGAAATACATTTTATTTGGTCTGTCTCCCCAGTCTGGGTAAGGAATACTCCCATAAGCATCCACATTTCCCCAGCAAACATTAATCACCCTGGACAGTAATTGCCTGCTCACTTTGTCTCTATTCCCAATTCTACTGTAACTTCTATGAAAACAGAGACTAGTCTTGTTTCCCCGTACCATTATTTCCTCTAGGACCCAGCAAAAAGCCCAACACATGGCAAATGCTAAATAAATACCTATTGAGTGGGTGACTAGAACTCTGACTCCATGATTCCTAATTAAATGCACAGTAGAGATCAAGTGACAAAAAGATGTAAGTACTTTATTTATTTTTTTTAATATATTTATTTTTATTGATTTCAGAGAGGAAAGGAGAGGGAGAGAAAGATAGAAACATCAATAATGAGAGAGAATCATTGATTGGTTGCCTCCTACACACCCCAAACTGGGGATTGAGCCCAAAGCCTGGGCATGTGCCCTTGACTGGAATTGAACCCGGGACCCTTCAGTCTGCAGGATGGCACTCTGTCCACTGAGCCAAACCAGCCAGGGCAGACGTAAGTACTTTATAGTTGAACATATTACATAGATGTTAAGGAAGTATTATGTTAAAAAGACTAATCAAACCAGCTGTCACTACAATAAAAATGTCCTCTGTTTCTGACGTGGAGATGCAAAAATAAATAATTAAAAGTTTAGCAGTCTATCCACAAGAGTTTCCAAGACTTAAATGTTAGGTACGCCCTGCCATAGGCAAACATCATCACCAGGCTCCAGCACTGCCTTTGTGGCAGTACCCATACCTCAAGGGCAGGCTGAACTCCTTGCCTCTGTTCTCTTCCTCAGCCTATTGGCTGAGTGTTTACTGTGAATCCGTCTCTATTGTAAGTTTTTACGTGCATTGTCTCATTTCATTCTTGCAACAACCCTAGAGGAAATGTCTATTTTTATTGCCTTTTAATGATGGGAAAACCAAGACACAAAGGTTATATGGCTTTGCCCTAAATCACAAAACTCAAGTGATGGAGCTAGGATTCAAACCCAGCTCTTACTTTTAATCACTGTGCTATCAGACTCTGCTTTCTGCTACTTATTCTACAACAACCTTCCACCTCACTTAGATTGGCCTCCTAATATCCAAACACATATTGGACTTTTTGAGCTCCATGCATCTGGAATATAATTCTATTAAAAGTTAAAAAGAGTCATAGATTATTTTGTACAATACCAGCTTAGGAACAAAGAAGACATAAATTCAAAGCTTGGCTGTTTGTTATCTATGGCTGTGCATGTAACAAACCACCCCATAACTTAGCAGTTAGATCAATAGCAATTTATTATTTCTCAAGATTATGTGGATCAGCTGGGAAGCTCCTATGGTAGCTTCAAATGAACTCACTCGTGGCGCTGCACTGAGCTGGAGGGTCTGAGGAGCTAGAAGGTTCTCCATAACCTCGTATGTCTGGCTTTGCTGGGGTACCTTCTGTGTGGCCTTTCATACTCTATAAAGCTATACCAGCTTCCTAGGATGGTGGTCTTAGTGAGGGGAGCTGAAAAGAATTTGTGGCCATATTTAATCTAGCTCACTTCCTAGCTGGTTGACTTTAAGCAATTGACTTTTTCTCTCCTGAGATCAATTTCCTTCTCTGGAATATTTTAAAAAGTAATCCCAATCATCTTGCATTCTTATAATCATTAAATGAGACGATATATGTCAAGTACCTAACACATCCCCTGCCATGTAACTGTTTATCCAGAGTTAGTTTTCCTTGCTCCAAGTCATATAGTTACTTGACACCTCTAGGGCCTGGAATGATCCTTCCTCCCACTCCCCATAATCTCTCTACAGTCTGCTTAAATATCATTCTTCAATCAAAGTGCATATTCTCATCTTCTTTACAAAAATGTCCAAAATCACTAGCCTTCAATAGTTGTCTATATTCTGAAATTCCAATTTTCTGTGTTTAAATTAACTGTTCTCAGCCCTTTTCCACATTCCCAAAGAAAAACTTAGTAGATTAAGTTACCTGTGAAATGAATGATTTATTGTTATGCACAATTTGTAATTTTTGGCTAGTTGCATGTAATTCTACCCCTCTCTCCTCAACTTAAGAAAGCATTCTGAAATATGAATAAGAATGTCTTTATTATCCTTATAATCTGCTTTAATTTATTTTATAAAGGTAAAACATTTACAAAATTTGCTTCATTATTAGCAACAAATTACTTGTAATGCTTCCCTGGTTTTAACCACTCAGTTTGTCACTAAGCACATACATCTTTATTTTTAGATCTTTTAAAGAATATATCCTGTCTTCCTAACTAGATGAAAAACCTTGATATCTAGACACACATATATAAATATATGCATATATATTTAATGTGTCTTGTAGTTCTATCATAGTGCACTAAGCATAATAAAAGGGTAATACATATTTCCCAAACTCTCCCTGTTGAGGTTTATGTTGACAACAGTGGAAGAGAAAAATGGATTTAGAAGCACAGGCTCCATGCTTACGTACTGGCTCTGGGGTCCTGGACCAAGCTTCTCTGGTACAATAGGAGAAAACACTGGATGATGAGGGTGGGGACCCCTCTTCAGAACTCATTATCTTTGACTAGTGGGACTCAAAGGTGGGGTGATCACTTTTTTTCAAAATACACAGACTTGATTCTTCCTTTCCCTTACTTACTCATTGAGATACTCTAGTATGCGAGGGCAAGTGAGATGTATTTTGAAAACATTTTCCTGCTGAGAATCACTACAGCATTAAACTCAGATTATTCAATGTACTTAGTTAGCTCTAACAGCTTGTGCCATTGCAGAGAGAAAGCATCTTTCTCCGTATTTCCATGATTACTCTGATTACTAGAGCTATTTTTGTTAAACTTAACCCAGGAACTGTTTTCTCAAGGTAGAGTTCGAATCACCATGGAACTAGAGTGAAAAACAGATTTATAGGCAACCTAAGCTCTCTACAGTCTACTGAACAAAACCCGTCTTGCCAAATTCCTAACCATATCATTCTTTCCTTTGATACTTACCTTCTTATCACCATCAACTTATAAAAACTCTGACACTGATAAGAATTTGAATAATGTTTGGAAGATAGCACAATAAATGTTTGCTGCTTGACTAATTTCCAGCTGCACAGAGGGCTGCTCCCTCTGTGATAATTCATACGATTACTTTGTTATGGTTATATTTCTACCTAGTACAGTAGGAAACACCAGAAGCTGCTTAGTAAGTACTTTTTGATCAACTAGAATGACCTATACATCTTGGTTCTTTTCCAGGGCAGTGGAGAAAACCCTCTAATTTAATCCAACTCTGGCTCTTAGTAACTCAGAGAGAAGTCTCTCATGGAAAGAGATGAACCTTAGGGAGGTTAGCAATTTAGCAGTTCCGAGTCAGGTGGGAGTATTTAATTTGCTCACTGAAGAGAGCAACACGATCTCCAGGGTATGGCAGGAACAAAGCTACTGCTAATAAAGAAGCCTCACATTTGCTTAGCCCTCTAGGCTAAGTGCTTTCATATCTCTCACCTTATTTGAGCTTCCAGCAAACTTGTCAGGCAGATAATTATTCATCTTAATTTTACAGAAGCAGAAGCTAAGGCTTAGAAGGCTTGTGTGACATGCCCAAAGTCACACAACTAGGAAATAGCAGAGCTAGGATTAGTGCCAAGATATTCCTAATTGTATTAACTAAGGCTTTTTCAAGATAAGAGAGAAAAAATTTTTTAATAGTTGAAGCCGGAAATAAACTTTTGGCTTATACAAAAACTGGGAAGTATAGACAATATTGTGATTATCTCCCCAATATCTGTTACTTTTCTCTTGGTATCTCTATTTGTTATTCATTATCCACTCCCATCTCCTTCCCCACTGAGGAGCCCACAAGCTTTTGGAGAAACTGACCCACCCTGCTTCAAAGAGAAGGGCTTATGCACATATTTACACTAATCAGCAAAATCCCACCTCCAGACACAGTTATTGGTTCAAAACTGGGCATGTGACACTAAGTGGATCAATGAGAAACAAGGAGAGGTGTTTTCAGATTTTCAGGGAAAGAATCTCCTAAATTTTCTGGAAAAATATCTGAAGTCAACTGTCTCCCACCAGATGTGAGGAGAGTGGATACAACTACCATTTTACAACTATTTAGAAAACCACCTTTAGGATGAAGCTGATACTTTGGATGGCAAATAGGGTTTTTTTATAATACTAGAGGCCCAGTGCATGAAATTCGTGCAAAGGGGTGGGGGTGTTGTGTGTGTGTGTGTGTGTCCCTCAGCCCAGCCTGCACTCTCTCCAATCTGGGACCCCTTAAGGGATGTCTGACTGTCCATTTAGGCCGATCCCACCCTGAACGGGCAGTTGGACACCCCTCTCACAATCCAGGACTCCTGGCTCCCAACTGCTCGCCTGCCTTCCTGCCTGATTGCCCCTAACCACTCTCCTGACAATCTGATTGATGCTTAATTGCTCCTCTGCTGGCCTGATTGCCCCTAATTGCCCTCCCTTTTCAGCCTGGTCGCCTGTAACTGCCTTCCTCTGCTGTCCCAGTCACCCCTAACTGCCCTCTCCTACAGGCCTGATTGCCTCCAACCACCCTCCCTTGCAGGCCATCTTGTGTCCACATAGGGGCAGTCATCTTGTGTTGGAGTGATGGTCAATTTGCATATTACTCTTTTATTAGACAGGATTGCTAAACTACTAAATCAATTACATCTGAAGCACAACCTATCTCTGGATTTGGCAGTTAACTAAGCCATGAGTTACCTTAGTACACTTCATGCAAATAACAGAAAATTTAATTCAACTAGACACTAATAGGTTTCCTGTTACTGGCCTGTTGGCCATGGAGTATACTAAGTATAACTGAAGGAATGGAAAGAAGAGCTGCAGACCCGAGGGCTTCCGTGGCACCAGGACTTTCCTCTTAACCTTGTACTCTTATTCTCATTCTCTTCAATGGCAGACATGCCTTTTCCACTAGGTGGCAAGTAAACGATCACCTGTCACCTTAATGTATCAGTGAGCATGCTGACAGGAAAGAAAGGCCTTTTAGACTGAGTAATCTGAGAAGAGTTTAATAAAGAGATTATGTATAATGTTATGAGTGGAAAGGGCTAGACACAGCTTGGGTGGGAGATGTTGCCTCTTTGAAGTCTGAGGGGATGAGGGAAAGAAGCACTCCCTGGAACCAGAGACTCAAAGGGCTGTGTGGAGAGGGTTCCAACATGAAGTGTGTCAAGGGATAAATCAGGTTGCATTCCAACTTCAGTCTCCTCCTTCCTTCAGTTACTTGCTGAGTTCCTCATTGACTACCTAGACTAGAAGCAGGAGAGAAGGAAGTGTGTGGATGTACCACATACAGGTCACCCTCCTGAGGTACAGAGTGGGCTGCAGAAGGGTAGAAGATAGATTTAGAGCAATGTGTGGAAGAAATCTAGTACACTACATGGGCAACCTCGGCAGAACAAGAGCATTCATTTTCAAGTCATCTGAATGTCAACACCAGTAAAAGGATCCTGGTTCTATTTGGTACAGTGGCTCACTTCTTGAACCAACTGTATAAACATATAAATAATTCCTTACTCCTAACAAATACTTTATAAAGTTGATCTTGGAAGAGTATATCAGGGAGAGGCTTATTATAAAACATAAATATCACTATGAATTGGCAGAATATTCAGATCTTACCAGATTTTCTACTGACCTTTTTAGTTTATGAAATTATATATAAGAATAGGGCTATCATAAAGCATCTAACATCAATGTAGCAGTGTTATGATTGGCAAAAAAGTTATTTTTCATTATGATAGAACTAGGGGCCTGGTGCACAAAAATGTGTGCACTCGGCAGGGTCCCTCAGCCCGGCCTGTGCCCTCTCACAGTCTGGGACCCCTCAGGGGATGTCCACCTGCTGGCATACCTGGACAGCCTGGGTGAGGGGCTGATGGCTTTTTGCAGTCTGGCCAAGCCCCCCCAGTGGGAACCCTCACTCCATGGGGGTGTGGCCAGCCTGGGTGAGGGGCTGAGGGCCATTTTCAGGCTGCCCACACTCTTTTCAGGGTTTGGGTCCCTACTGGCGTACCTGGCCAGCCTGGGTGAGGGGCTGAGGGCTGTTTTCAGGCTGCCCACAGCTCCCATTGACCCAACGTCCCAGCGAGGCTGGCTGGAATCAGGTTTCTGGGGTTTATTTATCTTCTATAATTGAAACTTTGTTGCCTTGAGCCCAGGCCTAGGCAGGCAATGAAACTTCATTTGCTTCAGCTCCATGGCTTCTATAATTGAAACACTGTTGCCTTGAGCAGAGGGCCAGCCGGCCTAACGGAAGCCTCCTGTTTGCTCTAGCTCTGTGGCTGCCGGCCTCCATCTTGGCTGGGTTAATTTGCATACAACTGCTCTGATTGGCTGGTGGGTGTGGCTTGGCTGGTGGGCGTCGCTTAGGTGTCTCAGAGTGGTGGCTAATTTGCATATTACTCTTTTATTAGATTAGATTGTTTTTATTACTATTAAAACAAAGCATTATTATTATTAAAAAATTATACCTTAATGATTAAAAGCAGGACCTTGTTCATACAGCAAAAATGAAAAACCTAAATTTTCATGTTATGCTCTCACAATGGAATATTTTATTATTATTATTTAATCTTCACCCAATGATATGTTTTTATTGATTTTTAGAGAAGGAGGAAAGGAGAGAGAGAGGTGAGAGAAACATCAATTGGCTGCCTCCCCAACTGGGGATCAAACCAGCAATCCAGGTAAGTGCCCTGGCTAAGAATAGAACTCACAACCTTTTTGGTGTACAGGATGACACTTCAACCAACTGAGCCACCTGGCCAGGGCTCACAATGGAATATTAATCAGGAATGAAAATTAAGTAACAAAAAATTTAGTAAATAGAAAATCCTAGAAGATAACATAGGTTATTAAAATCTTTTTATGAAAATAAAAATAAGTAAAACAAACAATATATGTGATAAAACACCACCTACTTCCCCTTAAGTAAAGATAAAAACAAAATTCAACAGGGTAGGTGCCTTTGAGAGGAACAGGGATGGAGAACATAGGAAGATATAAGTTAATTGTTCTTACCTCAGGCAGAAGGTTCATGCATTTTCCTTTTATTAGTATCTAATATAATAAAAGAGTAATATGCAAATTGACCGTTACCCGAGACACCTAAGCCATGCCCACCAGCCAAGCCACACCTCCGAGCCAACCAGAGCGGCTGTATGCAAATTAGCCCTGCCAAGATGGAGGCCAGCAGCCATGAAGCTAGAGCAAACCAGAGGCTTCTGTTGCAACTGCCTGCCTAGGCTGGCTGAGCCTCTGCTCACGGCCACGCCCACCAGCCAATCAGAGCGGCTGTATGCAAATTAACCCAGCCAAGATGGAGGCCAGCAGCTACAGAGCTAGAGCAAACCAAAGGCTTCTGTTGCAACTGCCTGCCTAGGCTGGCTGAGCCTCTGCTCACGGCCACGCCCACCAGCCAATCAGAGTGGCTGTATGCAAATTAACCCAGCCAAAATGGAGGCTGGCAGGGCGGCTCTGCACTGGGAGCCTCCACCGCCGGCATAGCTGTGCCAGGTGTGTCAGCTCAGTGGGGGGCGGGGGTCCGGCCTGGGGCCTCCTCGGGGCATCCAGGAGCAGCTGTCCCGGGTCCACTGCCTGGCTCCACCCCCTGGGGGCCTCCCTGGGGCATGCGGGAGCGTGGGGGCCTCTGCGGGGTGTGCTGGAGCAGCCATCCTGGGTCCGCTGCCTGGCTCTGTCCTGGGGGCCTCCGAGGGGCATCCAGGAGCAGCTATCCTGGGTCCGCTTTGTGGCTCCGCCCCGGGGGGCTCCTCAGGGGCGTGCGGGAGCACCCGTCCAGGCTCTGCTGCCTTCGTCCGCCCCCCCAGGGGCCTCCACAGGGCATGTGGGAGCATCTGCTGTACAGTGCGGAGAATCTGAAGCCAGTCTGCTGCCCGGCTCCACCCCGGGTGTGTTCGCTCGGCAGCAGGGCCCCACTGAGGGATCCTGCACCAACATCTGCCCCTGGCTCGCCACCCAGCTCTGTGCCAGGTGTGTCCCCTCAGCGGAGGGTGCCCACCAGGCATGTGTGATCGTGGGCCTTCCGGTGGGAAATATCCAGGCCTGCACTCACCAGCCCTCCCACCCCCCAGTGCATGAACCCTGAAGGGGCTGTGGGCAGCCTGAAAATGGCCCTCAGCCCCTCACCCAGGCTGGCCAGGCATGCCAGCAGGTGGACATCTCCCCCGAGGTGTCCCAGACTGCAAGAGGGCGCAGGCCGGGCTGAGGGACCCCCCCCCCCCCGAGTGCACAAATTTTTGTGCACCAGGCCCCTAGTAGATAAATAAATGAAGATAAATATTTTAATAACAGGGTACTGTACTGCACCAATGATGACAGTGTATCATAAACTGAGGATTATATTTAACTCAATACTCTCCACTTAGGAATAAGAACATCCTTCACCAACAATAATATTCATAACGACTTTAGTGTGATGGAAAAAAACTGAAAATCACCCAAATGTCCAACCCAAATAACATCAACTGAAGTTGGTGAATGGTTAAACAAAACTGGCACATCCATACAGTGGAATACTACTCAGCGATAAGAAGAAACAAACTAGTGATAAGCACAATAACATGGGTAGATACCAAGGACATTATGCTTAGTGAAAAAAATTAATTTCTAAAGGCTATTTGCTGCATGACTCCGTTTAAAAACATTCTTGAAATAACACAACTATAGACATGGAGAACAAATTAGTGGCTGCCAGGAGCATGACAGGATGGGATGAAAATATGAAAGGGTAGCACTAGAGAGTTCCTTTGTGTTTATGGGACAGTTCTGTGCTTGAATGTGGTGGTGGTTACACAAATATACAACATGGGATAAAACTGCTAGACATATGCACATGTGGATGTGCACATGCACACACACACAAACACACACCACAAAACAGTGCATTATAAAGATACAATATCCTAAGCATGTTGGTAAAGACATATGAATGGACAAAATGATCAATGAAATGGAAAAAACACTAGTTATGGGTCCAAATACATATGAAAATTGACTATCTAAATATGATGGAGTTTCAAATCACTGACAAAAAGGATGGATTATCTAATTAAGATTATCTATACTAAATAGATCAAAGATATCTGTAAGTTAAAAAAGCAAAATAAGTGTGAGGAGAAAGCATGGGCTAATTTTTAAAAAATAATCAAGGAGAATCTCAGAAAACAAAATGTTTACATAGAAGACTACATAAAACTTAAAAATAATGTACAGTAAATAATACAATAAACAAAGTCAAAAGATAAATGACAAGCTGGAAAAAATATTTACTAGACATATGACAGACAAAAAATGGTTACCTTAATATAAAAGAGCTCTTACAAATCAATAAGAGACAATCTATATAAAAATTGGAAAAGACACAAACAGAAGTTAATAACAAACTAAAAAATATCTAATACATATTATGTACAATCTCACTCACAACTTTAAAAATATAAATTAAAATTTAAAACTTTTTAGAAGTTTGACAATAAATTGTATTGCCCAAGGTTTAAAGAGAAAAAAAAAAAAAAAGAACTAATTGAGATCTTAGGAGGTCAGAGATCCTAAACCTTACAGATAATTATCAGCTCATTCATACATTTACTTTATTCGAAAACTAACCCTACTCAGCGTTGACATGTGTCAAAAATTATTGGTAGCTGAATATACAGCAATAAATAAACTAAATAAAAGTCCGTGCCCTCACATTCATTTGGGTAAGAAGCGGAAGGCATGCTGGAAGCAAGCTCTGGACGAAAAGAGAGGAATAATATGAGAGACAAGGATGTTTCACATCTCTACATACAAAATCTATTCCCTCTCAATTGCCTGGCAATATCCTACCCATGTACTTCAGGGTTCCTCTCTAACAAATCCTACCTCCTCCCTGACTATTTTTTCCCCCACCCCACATTTTAAACATATTTTTAATATAAAAAAGTATACAATGTAATGTCAATTACATCCAGTTTATTGATGGTATCGCTAAGTTCAACTATGTCAGAGGTGGGGAACCTTTTTTCTGCCAAGGGCCATTTGGATACTTATAACATCATTCTCAGGCCATAGGAAAGTATTAACTTAAAAACTAGCCTACTATGTTTGGTCAAACATTTAATTAACTCACCCTAACCTATTTGTTTTCTATTTGTTGCCCTTGTTCTTAGTTTTTATTTTTGTCTTCCACTTTTTTCACCTTTTGTTATTTAATTGAACTTAATACATGATCTCCTTTCCTCTCCTTTCTTAGCATCCAACCGCTAAGAAAAAAAGTTATACTTTTTTTGTTGTTTATGGTTGCTTGCCCTAGAGTTTGCAGTATACTAGTATATTTACAACTATCTAAGTCCACTTAAAATTAATCTTATTCTTGTCCTGACTGGTTTGGCTCAGTGGATAGAGCATCAGCCTGCAGACTGAAGGGTCCCAGGTTCGATTCTGGTCAAGGGCATGTACCATGGTTGCGGGCACATCCCCAGTGGGGGGTGTGCAGGAGGCAGCTGATCGATGTTTCTCTCTCATCGATGTTTCTAACTCTCTATCACTCTCCCTTCCTCTCTGTAAAAAATCAATAAAATGTATTTTTTAAAAAATAATAATAATCTTAGTCTGCCCTGGCCAGTGTGGCTCAGTAGTACACACTGGTACAGTGTCAAACCTCACACTGAAGGGTTTCAAGTTTGATTCTCAAAGGCACATGAGGAAGTCAACCAGTCAATGTGTCTCTCATATTGATGTTTCTCTCTCTAACCATCCTTCCTCCCATCTCTAAAAATCAATGGAAAATATATCCTCAAGTGAGGATTAACAAAATAAAAGAATAACAATAATAATCTCATTCTGCTTTGCAGGCTGTATAAATACCTTATATTGAAATAATCCTAATTCCTCCCTCCCTTCCATCGTATCATTGTTGTTATTCATTTCACTTATGCATACATATATACTGATAAGCATATGTAATCAAATACACTGTTAGTATTATTATTTTGAACAAACTGTTATCTGTCAGTTCAATTAAGAAAGAAAATTAAAAGTTTTATTTTACTTTTACTTATTCCAATGCTCTTATTTTCTTTATATAGATCTAAGTTTCTGACCTGTATCATTTTCCTTCTTTCTAAATAAGTTCTTATAACATTACCTGGAAGGCAGGTTTACTGGCAACAATTCCTTTAATTTTTATTTGTCTGAGAAAGTCTTTATTTCATCTTCACTTAAAAAAAAAAAACACACCTGTTTTTATTGATTTTTTTTTTTTTTTTTTTTTTGGAGAGAGAAAGGGAGAGGAATAGTGAGATAAAAATATTGATGACAGAGGAACATCATTGATCATGTGCTCTGACCTGGAATAAAACCAGCAACCTCTTGGTTCCTGGGTTGACACTCAACCACTGAACCACACCAGCTGAGCTCATCTTCATGCTTGAAGGATCAGTATGCAAGGAACAGAATTCTATGTTGGTATTTTTCCTTTCAAAACTTTAAATATTTTACTTCACTCTTCTTGGTTGCATGGTTTTTGAAAAGATATTTTAATTCTTATCTTTATATGTATATTAGTGGCCCAGTGCATGAATTCATGCACATTGAAATTAATTAGAAGAAATATTTTAATATTGCTATTCACCCTTTCTGTATAACAGAAGTGTCAACCAAATTCATGATCCACAATAACAGATCAACTTAGCCTTTTATAGATATGGAATAAACTTGCTTAATTAGACCTGCTTTCTGATGTACCTAAACTTTTTCCAGCCCAGTAAAGCACCCCAACTTCTCTTTCAGGTCACTGTCAGCAACACAGCAGTAAATATCAACATAAAGCAAATTATTATTGTATATCACGCAGGGAAAACAAAGAGTAAAATATTTAACTGGAGCAGTGTTTGACTATATTCTGTGCAGTGAGAAAACCTAAAGTCATTTTCAAGGTCCACCATTTCTTACTTCTTTTCAGTTGGGTCAAGTTTCTAAGTTTTCTAAATCTCTATTTTCCGGCTAATGAAAAGAAAATAGGATTGCATCGAGTCTCCTATCTACCTACTCCAGGACTTCTGTGAGGATCAAATGAGATGAGACACAGGAAAACACTTCACAGACATTTGGTTAAAGTGTAAAATATTTGCACCTGGCTGTAAAGCAAGTCATGTTCCTGGGCTTAAGCAACTCCAAGGAGGCTAGTTACTAGGGAGAGGAAGCTGGGCATTGCTATGTTATGTCATTACCCAGTGCCCACAGCCACCATTTCTGGGCTAGGCTAGGCTGTGGGCCGCATTTTGCACCATGGGGTCTCCGCAGTATCGGCTGCGATTTGGTGGGCTGTTGCTCTGGGGTGGTGGCAGGGCCTGTGTCCCACTTGGGGGAAGCTGAGTGTTGCTTTGTAGGCGCCAGGTCTGCAGTGCCATTTCTCTATAAATGGCCAGTGCATATCCCAGCAGCTCCCGTATTGAGCCCTAGTGGGGGCATCATAGAGACTGGTCAGATGGTTAGACACTTACTAGTAGCATATTAGCCTTTTATATATATAGATAGGTAGCTGTTTTTTAACTCTGGGTTCTTTCAGGATCTTTTTATCTTATATTTTCAGCAATTTGAATATTATATAGGATTCTCTTTTTTGAGCGGAGGGTGAGGGGTATTTATCCTAGTTGGTATTCTCTGAGCTACCTGGATCTGTGGATTTTTTTCTCTCTGTTGCTTTGAGTCCAGAATGTGTAATTTTTTTCCAGTTCTAAAAATTTCCATGATACATGAGGCTGAAGACCACACATCATCATAAAATCATAGCTTTCTCTAGCATAGCCCAGAGCTCCATGGGATTCAATTTCCCTTTGTCTTCAATATACTACACTGTCTCACATATAATAATAAAAGGTGGATTTTGGATTTCATTACACTGTTAGGGATACGAAATGGACTACAAGTTATGACTTTTTTCACTGAACAAATATAACACTAAAAAAAAAAGAATTATAGAAAAATAAGGTCCCACACATTTTATAGTCTTTAGCATCCACAAGCACAAAGACTTGTTACAAAATAGAAAGCAAAACAATATCTTATTTAAAAATTAGCTATCAGGTATACAGGAAATGAAAATGAACAAAAATGGGGAAATAAATCAAGGTTTAGAACTTCATTATTTTTGAAGTTTAGAATGACACATGTATATCAAGTGGCTCAATTTCCTTTACTGAAATGCCAAGCCATATACTCTTTCCCTGTCTAACTCCTATTTACTCTTCAGTTTCATGTTATGCTATAAAATGAAATCATTCACATAAAAACAAAATATTTAGAAATATGTTTAAGACTTATGCCTGGCTGGTGTGGCTCAGTGGTTGAGCATCGACCTATGAATAAGGAGGTCATGGTTCAATTCCTGGTTAGGACAAATGCGTGAATTGTGGGCTTGATCCTCAGTGGGGGTCACTCAGGAGGCAGCCAATCGGAGATTTTCTCTCATCATTGATGTTTTTCTCTCTCTGTCCCTACCACTTCCTCTCTGAAATTGATTTTTAAAAGACTTACAAGATTTCTACACTGAAAATTACATAACATTGCTGAGAGAAATTAAAGAAACTCTTTAAAAATAGAGACATATCATTTTCACAGATCGGAAAACTCAAATTTGTTAAAATGTCAACTATCCTCAAAATGACCTAGAGATTTAACATGTTCCCAATAACCTCAGCAGGCACTTTTTTCTTATGTAGAAATTAATAAGCTTATTCTCATATTTATAAGGAAATGCAAAGGACCTTAAAAAAATCAAAGACTCTTGAAAAATAAGGACAAAATTGGAGAACTTAGGCTTCCTAACTTCAAGACTTACTATGCATAGCTATTCCTTTCCCTAGGATACCTTCCATGGTCCTCCCAGTCTCGGTTAAGTGCCTCTCTTCTCTACTCTCATAATATTCTGCGCTACTGTCATCAAAGCGTTTATAACAGTGTATTTCAATAATGTGTTATTTGTCTGTGCTTCTAAATTAGGTTCTGGACCCAATTTCTGTGTGTGTGTGTGTGTGTGTGTGTGTGTGTGTGTGTAGTGGTGGTTGATGGGGAGGCTTCTCCAAACATAACACTAAGCAATTATCAAACACGAGGAGGATGTCCAGGAATTCAATTCAATTCAACTTAATTCTGACACTATCTACCTGGAGACAATATCCACAAGTTCCACAGACTAAGGGTTCAGTCCTATAAGACTACCCATCCCCTTTCAGATGCCAGTCACAAGCTCAGATTGGATCCAGATTGGAGGTTCCAACAACCCCCTCCAACTCAGAATGCCAATTGCAAGTTCAGGTTGTTACCTGTACTTCTGACCATATGGCTAAGTCAGGTAGCCTACAATCAGAGGTTCCCACAACCTCCTTGAGTTCAATTACTTTGCTAGATAGAACAGCTCACAAAACTCAAGAGAAACATATTACTTACTAGATTATCAGTTTATTGTAAAAGGATATAACTCAGGAACAGCCAGATGGAAAAGATGCATAGGGCAACATATGTGGGGAAGGGCAAAGAGCATTCATGCCCTCTAAGGTTCACCAGTCTCTCCTGAATCTCAATGTGTTCACCAACCTGAAAGGTCTCTGAACCCAGTCCTTTTTATAAATGGCTCATTACATAGGCATGATTGATTAACTCAATGGCCATTGATGAGTCAACCTCCAATCCCTTTCCTCCTCAAAGGTCAGGGAATGGTACTGAAAGTTCAAACCCATTAACTTTATGATTGGTTTCCCGAGCAACCAGCCCCAATTATTAGTTGCAACCTAAAGTTACCTCATTAACATAAGAAGAAACAACTATGGCTCTCATCACTTAGGAAATATATTTTGGTCATCATTATCATTCAGAATGATGACCAATGACAATGATGATCAAAATATATTTCCTTAAATCCCAATATTGCAGATCCCCACCTTAGATTTCATAAGGGCATGGACCAGGATCTATATTGGTTTACCACTGAATCTATACCACCTAGAAGGGTGCCTATATACTATAGAGATGCAAATATATGCTGCATTAATTCATGTAAAGAGTTTATATTTTAGCCCTACCTGGTTTGGCTCAGTGGATAGAGCATTGGCCTGTGGACTGAAGTGTCCCAGGTTTAATTCCAATCAAGGGCACATGCCCAGGTTGCGGGTTTAATCTCCAGTAGGGGACATGCAGAAGGCAGCCAATCAATGATTCTCTCTCATCATCATTGATGTTTCTATCTCTCTCTCCCTCTCCCTTCCTGTATGAAATCAATACAAATATTTTTTTAAAGAGTTGATGTTTTTAAAGGAAACTAATAAAAGTTCATCTTTTGCCTGAGAACTATTTACACCTGGGACTAATTTATTGGTCTTAACTTGAAAATACATCAATATTATGATGACAGAACTAAAAAGATTACTATCATGCAGTTTATTCAAAAGAAATTAATTCAACCCTTTGGAAGTCAAATGTCCTAAACATTTATACTGTATTCTCCCAAGAAGTTAGATGTAAGGAATAATGCAGGTGTTTGAAATAATGCAGAAACACAGCTTTACGCACGAAATTGCTCACTGTTATTTTTATTTTTAATAAAAATGGGTGACACAAGCTAAGAGTCCTATAAAATGAGATTCATTTTAAAAAACAGCATGATAAGTCAACTTGATGCATTATTTTACAGAAACAAGATGATTATGAAAGAAGTTTCCCAAATTGGCTGACTAGGTTATTTATATTAACACTCCTGCTATAACTAAATAACAAATGCAAACTTTTTTTAAATTACAGAGCAAAGGTGACCAGTATGCAAAAAATTACAAAGCCAAAAATGAAGGGAAAATGTCAGCTTAGAAAGGTAACCATGGAAAATGAGGCTTTTGCCCTAAAAATATTGGCCAATGCTGAAAATATTGAACTTTAATTTAAAAACCCTTCTAGGCCAGACAGACAGAAAACAAAGCCCAGGGCCTACAAAAGGTTGAGTCTAATGGGAGGATCTTCTCACAATATGTTGGGACCCTATAGTATTTTAGTACCTCACGGCCAGAGTGAGGATAAACTAGAAGATGAATATCTTACATAGAATTGCAGGCTAAACAGGGTCACAAGATTACCAAAGAATTTCAAGTCTTAAAGTAAGTGAAATAGGCACTTAGCAGAAACAAATGCAAGTCCCAGCTGAAGAAAAGTTTTTATCGCAAATAAATTTTATTGCAAATCTAAATTTATTCCCACAAATAACTTGTCAAATACAATGTCCAATGTACACACAAACACAAGGCTTACAACAAAAACCCAAACCCTATAAACAAGAACTAGCAAAATGATAGACAATAGAAACAGATGCACACAGATTTCGGATGTTAAACAACTATGCTGACTATAAAGGAGAAAAAGACAAGATTAAAGATCTCTAGAGAATAGGAAACCATAAAAAGTGCTATAGAAAATTTGCAAAAGAATTCTAGAAATAAAAACCAGAATAACTGAAATTAAACCCATGAAAGTGGCGCTTCTGGGTGTGTGAACACATCCAGGTACTAGGAGGGTGACACACCCTGGGTAGTTATGGAAGTCACACCCCTGTCCCCATACTTTGGCATATGCATCTCTACCGTTTGGCTGTTCCTGAGTAGGAGGAGAAGGCCATGTGAAGACAGAGCCAGAGATTGGAGTTATGCAGCTACAAGTTAAGGAATGCTTAGAGCCACCAGAAGCTAAAAATGGCAAGAAAGGAAATCTCCTCTTGAGCCATGAGCATGACCCTACTGATACATCAACTTGGACTTGTGGCCTCCAAACTCTGAGATAATAAATTCTGTTGTTTTAAGCCAACAAACAAACAAACCTCAATGGTAAGATCCCTGCTTTGAAGAGATGGCTCTCAGCCTTGGCTATACACTGGAAACACTAGGAGAGCTTAAAACAAAAACAAAAACACAAACAAGCAAACACTGATTATCAGGCTCCAACACAGATCAATTGAATTAAGAATCTCAGAGGATGAGGCTCAGGCGTCGTTCCTTAAAGTGCTGTGCATCCAGGGTTGGAAACCATTGCTCTGAATCAGGGATGGGCAAACTATAGCCCACAGGCCAAATCTGCTGCTGTAAATAAAGTTTTATTGGAATACATACACAGGTGCGCGCGCGCACACACACACACACACACACACACACACACACACACACAGTCCAGTTTAGATTAGATTCCGTTGAAAAGATAATTAGGAAACAGAAAGAAGAGAAATAAAAAAAAAAACAGAGTGGAAATTAATAAAATACATAACAGAAAAGCAATAGAGAAAATCAATGAAACAGTAAGTTCGTTCTTTGTAAAGAACAACAAATTTTCATTTGAATCCTTACTTAACGATATGTTTTTATTGATTTTGGTGCGAGAGGAAGTGGGGAGAGAGAGAGAAACATTGACGTGAAAGAGAAACATCTGTTACCTCCCATACATGTACTGACCAAGATGGAACCCAGAACCTAGATATGTGCCCTGACCAAGAATCAAACTTACAACTTTTGGGTGTACAGGAGGACACTCCAATCAGCTGAGCCACCCACCAGGGCAAAAACAAGAAAATTGACACATCTTTAGCTAGACTGATAAAAAAAAAAAGACTAAAATTACTAGAATCAAAAACGAAAGACAGGACATTATTACTGACCTTACAGAAATAAAAAAAAAAACTGTAAATAAATGTATGCTAGCAAATTAGATAATCTTGATGAAATAAATAAATTCTTACAAAGACACAAAAGTGAATTAAGAAGAAACAGAGCCCTAACCGGTTTGGCTCAGTGGACAGAGCATCAGCCTGCAGACTCAAGGGTCCCAGGTTTGATTCTGGTCAAGGGCATGTACCCTTGGTTGCGGGCACATCCCAGTAGGAGGTGTGCAGGAGGCAGCTGATAGATGTTTCTCTCTCATCGATGTTTCTAACTCTCCATTCCTCTCCCTTCCTCTCTGTAAAAGCTCAATAAAATATATTTTTTTAAAAAGGAAGAAGAAACAGAAAAATGAATAGACCTATAACAAGTAAAGAGATTCAGTTATTAATCAGAAAACTACCCACAAAGCTCAGACCCAGATGGTTTTACCAGTAAATTCTATTAAAAATTTAAGGAAGAATTAATGCCAATTCTTCCCAAACTCTTCCAAAGATTAGGAAAGGATGGAGCATTTCTCAACTGATTTCATGAGACCAGAATTATTCTGATACCAAAACCAGAAAAATACATCACAAGAAAACTACAGACCAATGTCTATTATAAATATGGACAAATTAATTTGCAGGAAAATACTAACAAGCCAAATGCAGCAACATATATAAACAATAATATATCATGGACTAATAGGATGTAAGTTTGGTCTATCTTACAAAAATCAATTAATACTTTATATTAAAATAATAAAAAACAAAAATTACACAAACATCTCAATAGATATAGAAAAGTGTATGACAAAATCCAACATGCTTTCATGATAAAAACACTCAACAGACTAAAAGCATAAGGAAACTTTATCAATATAATAAAGAGTATCTATAAAAAAAATCCACAGTTAACATAAAATTTAATTGTGAAGACTGGATACTTTTCCCGTAAGGGCAGGAATAAGACAAGGATTCTCCTCTTGTCACTTCTATTCAACATTTCACTGAAGGTTCTATCTAGGGCAAATAGGCAAGACAAAGAAGTAAAAAGCATCCAGATTGTAGTAAGGAGTAAAACTACAGATGGCATGATCTTGCGTTTAGAAAATCCTAAGAAATTAACTAAAAAACTATTAGAACGAATAAATGAGTTCAGCAAGTTTCAGGATACAATCAATATACAAAAACCAATTGTATGTCTATACACTTGCAATAAATTATTGAAAAATAAAATTAAGAAATCAATTACATTTATAATGAATAAAATATTTACAGATAAATTTAACAAAAGAAGTGCAAAACTTATACTCTGAAGAGCACAAAACATTGTTGAAAGATATTAAAGAAGATCTATAATTAGAAAAATATTCCATTGACAAGCTGTCTGTAAAATTTATATGGAATTGTAAGGGACCTAGAATAGTCAAAGCAGTCTTGAAGGAGAAGAACAAAGTAATAGTCATATGTCCTGATTTTAAAATTTACTACAAAGTAATCTAGGCATTGTGGTACTAGCACAAGGATAGGCACAGAGATCAATGAAATACAGTTGAGAGGCCAGAAATAAACCTATATGTCTATAGTCAACTAATTTTCAACAAGAATTCCAAGACCATCCAATAGAGAAAGAATAACATTTTCAACAAAATGGTGTGGCATCAACTGGATAGCCACATGCAGATAAACGTTAGTTCCTTCCATGACACCACATACAAAAATTAACTCAAAAGGGAGTAAAGACCTAAATCTAAGAGCTAGAATTATAAAACTCTTAGAAGAAAACAAAGGGTAAATCTCCATGATCTAAGATTTGGTTAAGGATTCTTAGATATGACACCAAAAGTATGAGCAACAAAAGAAAAAAATAAACTAGACTTCCTCAAAACTAAAAACTTTTGTGTTTCAAAGAACACCATTAAGAATGTGAAAAGACAACACACAGAATGTGGGGAAACATCTGCAAATCATACATCTGATTTGTATTAGGGGCTTATATCCAGAAATATTTTGGCGTGGCTCAGTAGTTGAGCTTTGACCTGTGAAACACAAGGTCACAGTTCGATTCCCAGTCAAGTCACATGCCCAGGTTGCAGGCTCAATCCCCAGTTAGGGGTGTGCAGGAGGCAGTTGATCAATGATTTTCTCTCATCAGTGATGTTTCTATCTCTCGCTCCCTCTCTCTTCCTCTTTGAAATCAATAAAAATATTTTTTTTAATTACAAATCAATAAAAAAATGTTTTAATGGGCAGAGAATGTGAATAAGTAGTTCTCCACGGACGATATACAAATGGCCAACAAGCACATGAAAAGAAGCTCAACATTATTAGTTTTAAGGAAATACAAATCAAAACCACGAGATATAACTTTAGATTCACTAAAGTGACTAGAATTAAAAAGTGAAATAGTAACAAGTGTTGGAAAATCTGTGGAGAATTTGGAACTCTCAATCACTGCTGTGTATGTAAATGGTACAGCACTTTGGAAACATAGTGGGGCAGTTCCTCAAATGATTAAGCATGATCCAGCAAATCTCTACTTTTAGATGTATACCTAAGAGAAATGAAAACATATCCTCACAAAAACTGTACATGAATGTTTATAGCAGCATTATTCATAATAGCCAAGAGGTAGAAACAACCCAAATGTCCATCAGTGGACAAATAGATGGACAAAATGTAGTATATCCATGCATTGAATATTATTAAACTAAAAAATGAATGAAATACTGATGCATGCTACAATATGGAAGAACCTTGGAAACATGCTAAGTGAAAGATGCTAGTCTCAAAAGATCACATGTTATATAATTCCATTTACATAAGATGTTCAGAACAGGGAAATCTATAGAGCTAGAAAGTAAATTAGTGGTTGCTTAGGCCTTGAAGTGGGAAATAGGGCAATAGGGGGCTGATAGTTAAAGGGTACAAAGTTTTTTTGAGGTGATGAAAAGTTCTAACATTGACAGTGGTGATGTTTGTACATATCCTATATAATAAAGAGGAAATATGCAAATTGACCATCACTCTGGTCAATTTGCACCCACAGCTGAGGCTAAGTTCCCAAAACAAGCCTTAAGGAGCAATCAGCAGGGACCTGAGGCTGCGCACCCACCCACCTCCTGCATGGGGCTTGACAGGGGACCTCAGGTTGTGCCTTCCACCCGCAGGGCTTGACAGGAGACCTCAGGCTGCTCCCCCTGCCTGGCACCAGGCCAGAGGAACTCAGGCTGCACCCTATTCCTTGGTGCCAGGCCAGGGGACCTGAGGCCATGCCCCTGCCCTGGCCCCAGGCCAGGGGACCTGAGGCTGTGCCCCCCACCCAGCAGGACTTGATGGGAGCCCCCAAGGTGTGCCCTCCACCCTGGTGCTGGGCCAGGGGACCTCAGGCCATGCCCCCCACCCCAGCACCAGGCCAGGGGACCTCAGGCTGTGTCCCCTGCCCCAGCACCAGGCTGGGGGATCACAGGCCACTCCCTCCACCCAGCAGGGCTTGATGGGGACCTCAAGCCATGCCCCCCTGCCCTGGCACCCAGGGGACCTGAGGCTACCTGGCAGGGCTTGACAGGGTAGGACCGGCTGGGTCTGGATCTAGCCCAATGAAGGGGGGCCGTCCAGGTTTGGGTCTCGAGCGATTTTGAGGTGCACGTGGGTGGTTGAAGACTTGACTCTGGGTCCCAGACTCTGACAGGAGGAAGATTTTCATATACGTTTTACTAATTTTCTTTAATCTCTGGCATTTCTATTATAGAGAAAGGGCAAATAGCAGTATTAAAACATTTCCTCTAATTAATCCCCTTTTAATGTGCATGAATTTCATGCACTGGGCCACTAGTCTGTGAATATGTATAATAAAAATAAAATGTATACATGAAATATGTGAATTGTTTGTTATGTGAGTTATATTTCAATAAAACTGTTTTTAAAATATAATAAGGTAGTCAATCTCAGGGGCCAGTCCTGCACTTCCACAAACCTGAAAGGGAGTGCCTCTTTAGATTTTGTACCCTAGGTTCTTTGCCTCATCTCACTCTAATCCCAGGCAGGCTCTGCATACTTCCCCCCTTAAACAAAGATAAACACTTTTTTTTAATGTGGGTTTTATTAATTGTTGGCATACTATTTTTTTTTTCTGTTTAAAGAATTACTATGTCTCCTTTTTCCCCCATCAACCCATCCCAGCCACTCTCACTCCCCAAAGATAACTACTTTTTATTACTTATATCGTCTTGCCTCAGCAGACATTTTATGTAAGAACTAGAGGCCTGGTGCATGAAATTCGTGCATGGGTTGGGGGAAGGTCCCTCAGCCCAGCCTGCACCTTCTCCAATCTGGGACCCCTTGGGGGATATCCAATTGGCAGTTTAGGAATCAGGCCTAAACCGGCAGTCCAACATCCTTCTCACAATCCAGGACTTCTGGTTCCTAACCACTCGTCTGCGTGCCTGCCTGATTGCCCCCTAATCGCTCCCCTGCTGACCCAATTGATGCCTAACTGCTCTCCTGCTGGCCCAATCGCCCCTAACTGCCTTTACCACAGGCCTGGTCACCCCCAACTGCCCTCCCCTGCCAGCCTGGTCACCCTTAACTGCCCTCCCCTGCCAGCCTGATCACCCACAACTGCCCTCCTCTGTTGGCCATTTTGTGGCAGCCATCTTGTGACATCACCGTGGCCATCTTGTGACAATGTCACGCAACACCACATAGGCTTTTATTATATAGAATGCAGAAAGTAGAAAATTGCTTGCATGATAGTACTTCTTTCCTCTTTTTATTTCTTTTTAAATACTTAACCAGCACTTTTCTTCCTTCCTTCCTTCCTTCCTTCCTTCCTTCCTTCCTTCCTTCCTTCCTTCCTTCCTTCCTTTGCATTCTCTCTCTCTCTCTCTCTCTCTCTCTCTCTCTCTCTCTCTCTTCCTTTCTTTCAGTCCTCACCTAAGGCATGCTTAGAGACAGGAAGGGAAGAAGGAAGGAAGGGAGGAAGGGAGAGAGAGAGAGATTGAGAGACTGAATGTTCCCTGACTGGGTATGAAACCCACAAACTGGTTATGTGCCCTGACCAGGAATGGAACCACCAACTTTTCAGTGCACAGGACAAGGCTCAACTGATTGAGCCACTCCAGCAATGCCCTCTTTTCATTTAATACAATGTTCACCAGAGTTTATGACAAGCACCCTTGTGAGCAACAAAAAGAAAAAATATTTCTCTTTTCAAAGCAATCACTCAGCAGAATGACACATTTCCTCAAGACATATAGTCTTAAAATAGAAGGGTGATGCAAGAGAGATCCTGAACTCTGCTCAGTGGCACCACTTCAAGAGTTTAGCGGGGATGGACACATGGTAAATCCCACCCCGTTCACCCTGCTGCCTGCGCCACACCCGCCTCCATGGCTGCTGGCCTCCATCTTGGCTGAGTTAATTTGCATACAGCTGCTCTGATTGGCTGGTGGGAGTGGCTTGGCTGGTGGGCATGGGTTAGATGTCTTGGAGAGATGGTTAATTTCAATATTATTCTTTTATTAGAGTAGATGTGTATCTACATAGCATTTTTCTGAACCATTTGAGGATAAGATATATCATGATCCTAAAATAGTAGGTATATTAGAACCAAGAGAGAGATTCTCTTTCATAACCAGTTAGGGTGCCAGATTTAGCAAATAAAAATATAGGACATCATGGGCAAATTCCAACAGCAATTAAAACTTCTGAACTTTCCCTGACTGGGAAAACTATTATACTCCTTCTTCTGGACACACTTAAACATTGTTCTTGGATTTGATGAATTCTGGGTCTCCTTGGATACCTTTCAATTCCTAAGCAATAATCCAAAGACAATGGGCAAAGTTTCTGGTAACCAATTTGATCTGTCATGATCTCGCTGATAAAAGTGAGAATTGGCCCTGGCCAGTTTGGCTCAGTTGATTAAGTGTCATCCTGTGCACTGAAAGGTCATCAGTTCAATTCCCAGTCTGGGCACATGCTGGGTTGCAGGTGTGTGCAGGTGCATGTGGGAGGCAACCCATGTTTCTCCCTCTCTCTCTTTCCCTCTCCCTCTCCATTTCTCTTTCTCATTCAAGTCAATAAAAACATAATTAAAAAAATGAAAAGTAGCCCTAGCCTGTTTGGCTCAATGTATATAGCATCAGCCTGTGGACTGAAGGGTCCCAGGTTTGATTCCAGCCGAGGGCTGTTGCAGGCTCCTCCCCGAAGAGGCCCTGGTCTGGGAGCACGCAGGAGGCAACCAATCGATATGTTTCTCTCACATCAATATTTTTGTCTTTCCCTCTTTCTTCCATTCTCCCTAACAATCAATGGAAAAATAACCTCGGGTGAGGATTAAAAAATTAATAAAATAAATATATATAAAATATATATATCCTATATAATAAAAGGGTAATATGCAAATTGACCAAACAGAAGGACCAGTTGCTGTGACATACACTGACCACCAGGGGGCATATGCTCAATGCAGGAGCTGCCCCCTGGTGGTCAGTGCACTCCCATAGGGGGAGTGCTGCTCAGCCAGAAGCCAGGCTTGTGGCTGGCAAGCACAGAGGCAGTGGTGGGAGCGCCTCCCACCTCTGCAGCAGCGCTAAGGATGTCCAAAAGCCATCAGTTGGACATCCCCCAGAAGGCTCCCAGGCTACAAGAGGGCACAGGCCAGGCTAAGGAACCCGCCTTCCGCAAGTATGCAAATTTCATGTACCTGGCCTCTAGTATAAATTATATATATATATTTAAAAGTGAGAGCTGGTTGACTCTGGTATTTCTCTTGTCTTTCATACTTGCCCTATATAATTCCAACTTGTATTTCTCTTGTCTTTCATACTTGCCCTATATAATTCCATCTCTTGAAAGTTGTCATTTAAGTGGTGTTTCTCAAAACTGAATTAAACTGAGTAAGAATTGCCTTATGAGACCCACTGCTTATCATATTTCATATGCATAAATCATTATTGGATCTTGTAAAATGTAGATTCTGATTGAACAGAATTGAGATGGAGCCTGAAATTTTATATTTAATAAGCTCACAGAGGACACCAATACACTGGTCGTTATCACACTTTAAGTAGCAAAATGATGGTCCCCTATGTCACAACCAATAGATTTATCAAATATGTAGGTATCTAGGCTCTAGGGTCTACACGGATATGCTGATTCAATCTCTAGGGCAGTGTCCAGAAATATGTATTAAAAAAATTTTTTTATTGATTTCAGAGAGGAAGAGAGAAGAAGAGATAGAAACATCAATGATGAGAGATAATCACTGATTGGCTGCCTTCTGCATGTCCCCAGTGGGGACTGAGCCTGCAACCTGGGCATGTGCCCTATACCAGAATCGAACCTGGGACCCTTCAGCCTGCAGGCCGACACTTTATCCACTGAGCCAAATTGGCTAGGGTCAGAAATATATATTTTAAACAGACTCTTAGGGAGATTTGAGAACCAATGGTCTATGGCTTTAAAATATCCTCTACCATTTTCTCTACTTACTTTGCTCCTCAAAAGCCTAATGCTGGTCTCACCTGCTGCTTGTTGCTTTTATTGACCTCCTCAGGCTCCAAATTCTTTAACAGTTGTCTGCAATAAGTTGCTGTTTATCATGGGCTATGTTTTCTTGCATAGATCCTGACCCTCTATAGACAGATTTTTTTAAATGAATAATTATGTTGTATACTTCCTTATTGCCTCACCTCCTAGCATAATGCTTAGCATATAGAGTAAATGTTCAATGAATGTTTGCCATGGACAGTACTGACAATGGTGAATGATGAATCTTCATCCAGGACACATAGCTTCCAGGCCTTATGTGACTAAAAGAACCTGCTGACGCCGTTAAAGGAAACACTCAGCTGCTTAGCAAAAACGGTAACTCCAAATTATAGCATGTTATTTTTCAGGAGCTGGCAGTACGATTCTTTTGTACCTTGGTCGTTTGGATGTTATTATAGCAATGGCACTTTAAAGGACAGAACGTACTACTTTGTATGTTTTATATGTTTTATCTAGGAACCACAAAGCACTCTAAAGCCACTTAGTAAGTTACTGTAGCCATGGTGTAGATATTATTACACCCTCGTTACCAAAAAAGCTGAATAGGGAAGAGTTGAAATATATATTTGGTCAAAATCATAGTGGCATTGTAAAAGAGGCAGAAACAAGAAGCTCAGAAGCCAATGAGCGGCAGGTAAGCACTTCTCAGCATCTCCCAGATCTCAAGCGGCGTGACGTGAGAGATGAACATTCCACAGAAGAGGCCAAAATAAGGAATCTAAAATCACCTCCATAATCTTTCTTCTTCCTCTCTATATATTCCTATTCCCATTGCTCTGGGTACCTCTCTCGTGACGCTGGTGCATGGCAGCTGTGGCTAAAGACTGACCCCTCTCCCCTCCTCCACAACTTCCTTGTCTACGTTCGGTCATCTTGTTCTCCCTGCCTCCTGGCCCTCGGTAGCAGCAGAGCGAAAAGAACCGCCTGCTGAGGACGCCTGGAAGCAGGTTGGCACCCCATTCCATCCCGAATGTCGCTTCTGGGAAAGTCGGTTCACTCCGAGCAATGTTGTTTCCTCTTTGTGAGTAAGTCTAAGATGGGGACGATCACGCCCACCTACCTCGCCGGAGGGCTGAAGTGAAAGAACGCAACTCACACACTGTGAAGGGCTCGGTGGATGCAGCTGTCCCCCCACTAAGTCCTTATTTAATTCACTCAAGCCCAGGGCACTCGCCATAGGGCAAAGGCTCAGTGAACGTCCCTAAGGGAACAGCCTCGAGATAGGCTTTTCCTTGGAGGAAAGGGAGGGTGCGGATGTGCTGGGAGTCGTAGTCCTAGCGCCGGTCTCCGCAGGCCTCGGGGAAAGAAAAGAACTACAAGTCCCGTCGGGCCGTGCGGGGACAGACGCGCGCACCCTGCCGCCAGGCGCGCGCCCCGAAGCCGCAGCTGGAGAGCGGCCTGCGCGCATGCAGTGCCCGGGACTGGCCGGGCGAGCGCTCTGGTGGCTGGCGCGTGATAGCCGATGGAGAAAAGGAGACGCGTGGGAGTGTGTGGGGCTGAAACAAAGACAACGCCCGTGGCAGAAGGCCATTTAAACAAATAAAAAGAGCCGTGCTTCCTCTTTACACCCCCCCCAACCCCCCTGCGGATCCTAACGCGCTACTGCGGAGACGTCCAGAGCGCCCTGCCTGCTCGCGCTTCCCGCCCCCACCCCCAGGCTTAAATCATCGGGGGCGGGGCCAGCGGCGGGGGCGGGGCCTAAGGGAGCAGGGCGGCGGCGGCGGGGCTGCGGCGCCGGCCAAAACCCAGGCATCGGGGGCTGTTGTTCCCTCCCGGCGCGACCGCCTCGGTCCTTTCCGCGAGAGGGAGACCCGGACCTGGTGTGGTGAAGAGCGGGCGGCCGCAACCTCCTCTCGCCTGTGTCTCAAAGCTGCGGCAGGAGCTGGCGCAAACATCCTGCCGTTGGTCTCCGATGCCCTTCCGTGAGGTGGGGGCGCTGGGACCCCGGTGAGCGCACCTCAGGCTCCCCCAACGAGGCGTCTTCATCGGCCCCCCGGATCCGCGCACCCCAGTCCGCCAGCCATGGCTGAACACGCAGAGGGGGACCTGAACTCCAACCTGCTCCCCGCCCGCTACCACACCGGGGACCCTCAGCTGGACACGGCCATCGGGCAGTGGCTCCGTTGGGATCAGGTGGGTACCTGGGCAGCCGGCATCCTCCCCTGCTCCCCGCACGCCCTCCCGCACACCGGCTGCGGCTTCCCGTCCCCGCCTGGTGCTCGGCGGGCTGCAGCGGAGATGGCTCCGGCCACCGGGAGGGAGCCGGGGAGCCGGGCGCTGCCACCCCCCTCTGCCTGCGCTGGCTCCCGGGACCGTCGGAGCTGGGCAGGGACGCCGGTAGTCGCAACCTCCCTTTCTTCCTTCCACTCCCCTCCCTTCAAGTGCATGTTGTCTCTCTCTCAATAATAGTAATTATTATTAATAATAATGAATCATCATCGTCCTAAGTTGTATCCATCCTAGAGCTTTCCTTTCCCTTGATTTCCTTCTCTAAACCTGAAAGTGGTTTTTGACCCCCTTCTTGGACGTTTCTAACCGCTATCCACGTGAGTTCTGGTCTGCTGTGTTTCCACCTTCCGTCGCTAGGTAGTCGCTGATCTTTTATCACTCCCTAGTATTTAGTATCACCTTTTGCTTTTGAGAACGGTAAGAGTTCTCTTACCTCCTTCTGCCCCTGGAATTATTTCCTAGAAGTATCCTGTTCAAAAAAATCGTGTTTTCCAGGTTTTATATGGTGCTTTGATACAGAATTGTTTTCGTGTTCCCCATTCCTCCTCTATGCCCCCCACCCCCTCCCAGTTTTGCGGTGATTCCATCTTATGCATTCTGTGGGATGGACCTGTGAGAGCAGAATTTAAACGTAGCTGTCTCACTTGTAGAGAAGGTCCCTGGTGGCTCCAACAAAGGAAGACAATCCAAGCTTTTGCTTTGTCCAACACATTCAATGCATTTGTTGACATCGAGAAGCAACATTTAAAATGGCATTAATAATACTGAATTAAATAATTAGTCTGGTAGTATGTGAAGTCATGTTGTACAAATAATTTCCTAAAAGATTAGCTTTGTGAAAAAGTTTTATTTTCACTTATTCAGTCACTCATGCATTCAGAAAAAAAAATTCTATCTATCTATCTATCTATCTATCTATCTATCTATCTCCATCCCTGGCCAGGTGAGGTGGCTCCATTGGCTGAAGCATCCTCCTGTACACCAAAAGATGGCAGGTTCATTCCCAGTGAGGGCACATACCAAGGTTGTAGGTCGAATTCCCCATCTCTAGCATATCTCTCTCTCTTTTTTCTCCTTCTTCTTCTTCTTCCTCCTCCTCCTCCTCCTCCTCCTCCTCCTCCTCCTCCTCCTCCTCCTCCTTTTCTTCTTTTTCTCTCTTCCTCTCCTCTCCCTCTCCCTCTCCCTCCCCCTCCCCCCTTTCTCTTTCCTCTTTCCCTCCATCTTTTCTTCCCTCCCTCCCTGCCCTAAAATCAATGAAAATATATCCTCAGGTAAGGATTTAAAAAACTAACAACACAGGAGATATTATTGAGCACTGAATAATGTTTCAGGGCTTGCCAGCCCAGGGAATACTATTGGTGAGGAAGCTAGGAAAGGGTTCTTGCTCTCAAAAAGCCTCCGTTAACAGATAAGGAAGACTAACAATAAGCAATCAGGTGTTAGTTAGCATTGCTTGATCATACGCATCTTGGACGTTCTCATGCTTCTCAAACCTTGAAGTGCTTACAGATCACCAGACTCTGATTTAGGAAGCCTCAGTTGTGCTTGGGGATTCAGCCTCCAGATGAGCTCCCAGGTGACACCAGTGCTGCTGGTCTTTGAACCACACTTTGAGTAGCAAGAGTCAAGAGCAGCAATTTTTAACCCGTGTGCTGCAAGAATTTTTAAAACATGCAATGCCTGACTAGTCAGGGGCACTGACCTCTTTTCCCTTAGATTGTCAAATGAAAAAATTACAACAGCCAACATAACAATAGCTGTCCAGTGTGACTGAATCAAAATTATACTTTTTTTTTTTGGTCAGATCACATATTTTTTGGTGTGCTGCAGAATTTCAGTAATTAGTTTGTTTGCCATGGGATGTAAAAGGTTGAAAATCACTGCTCTAGAGTATTTTGATTGAAATAAACTAGAGAACCAACTCTGTTATTGTAGGATTTGTAGGATATATATATATATTCAGGTGTACCAAATCTGTTATATCCCATTAATTAACATAAAGATGTGCCTTTAAATCCATTTTAGCAGTATTTATAAGTGCCTGCTATAGTATAGTTCCTCACTGTGGAAGGATACAAAAGAAGGATTCAAAGGTTGCTTTTCTGCTTTTAGTCCATTAGGGAGGAGGAGACCTAGTAGAAATAAAAGCGCTAAGGCTTAGCATACAGTAAAATGATATATATCGCAAACTATATAAATGTCTTCAGCAGGGAAAGTTAACTAAATTACAAAAGAATGTATCATTATCTGTTTAATACAGTTACTTGTTTTTGTTTAAAGTCATTTGCTTTCATTGGTATTGTCAGTAAATGCATGTGATTGCACTTACGTCTCCCTAAAGTGAAAGGGAGATTTATAAAATTCAAAGACTCTTGTAGAATTCTAACACGAGCTAATTTACTAGTAACTGTTATGTCAAAGCCTTTGGTCCTTTAACAATAAAAGTTTGTTTTTTATTGCCATGGATGAGATCTTTTGTTCTCTTTAGGTGCCAGATTTGCGTATACTCTTCTTAATGAATCTTTCTCTCTTTTTAAAAATTTTTTTTATTGATTTCAGAGAGAAGGGAGAGGGAAAGAGAGATAGAAACATCAATGATAAGAGAGAATCATTAATTGGCTGCCTCCTGCATGTCCCCTACTGGGGATCAAGCCTGCAACCCAGGCATGTGCCCTTGATCAGAATCAAACCTGGGACCCTTTGGTCCACAGGCCAATGCTCTATCCACTGAGCAAAACCAGCTAGGCCCTTAATGAATCTCTTGATTCGTTTTTTTAAAGATTGATTGTCTATGCTGTGGCTAGATAGTGTTGGAATACACTGAAATATAAAAAGATTATAAAATACATATAAACATAAAAAGATAATGCTGAGTCGTTTTAGTGGCAATTAAGTGTGTTATATAGACAGCTCTTTTGGGATTTCAAAGGTAAGAGTGACCTGTGGACTGGGATGGCCAAGGAAGACTTTGTAGAAGAAAGTATCCTAAGCTACAGCCGAATGCGGAGAGCCAGCCTTCACTGAAGGTGGAAAAGGAAACCTTAATTTATATTTAAAGTGCCGTCTATATACAAGGCACTGTTTGAAGACCTGTGGGAAATACAAAGACGCAATAGATAAGGATCATGTCTTTAAAGAATGTAGACGGGAAGATAAAACAAAGACTCACAAATATAATACAGAGAGTAAGTAACAGGTGCCCTTAACAGAGGAACAGATTTAAATAATTTTGATAATTAGTACAAATAAAGATTAATTAATTCTTCTAATGAGTGGAAATACTTTTAGTTGGTAAATAAAGATGTATATTGTAGATTGAGAGGGTAGGTAAGCTAGACTGTATCCCTGGGCACTGAAATGTAGAGTGCTGAAATACAAAATAATAGGCCAGACTTACAGCATGTATCACATTACACAGCATATGTAGTCTTTTAGCACAGAGAAACTGAGTTTAATACCTGATTATTACCTAGTTATTGAAAGAAGGAACCTACCAAATGCCTCTAATGATTCTAATGACTCTAAGTGAAGCGCATAATTTATAAACTGATCAGAGGGCAATTTTGCTACTTGTCTGAGTCACCACAATTGCTAGTGTACTTTGAAAAGTCTTCATGAAAAACGTGTTGTTTCTGCTAACTTTCAGAATTAATTAAAATGTAGACTTGTTAACATGGAGAGGAAGACTATTCCAAGCAGAGATTGAAATTTTAATGTGTGTCTTCGGCAGGGAAAACTAAATTACAGATGAATGTTACCCTTGTGTGTGTGTACTTAGAACATTTGTTTCTGCTGTAGCTTAGGATACATGAGAAGGCATGTAGAGACCAGGTCATAGAAAGCCTTTACAACACAGGTTTCAGCTCCACAGGTTCACTTACATGCAGATTTTTAAAAATATATAATACTGTAAATGTATTTTCTCTTAACATTTTCTTTTCTCTAGCTTACTTTGTTATAAGAATACAGTATGTAATACATGTAACATACAAAATATGTGTTAATTGACTGTTATCAGTAAGGCTTCTGGTCAACAATAAACTATTAGTGATTAAGTTTTGGGGGAGTCAAAAGTGGGTTTTTGACTGCAGGGAGTTTAAAGGGGCTAGTGTCCCTAAGACCCATATGTTCTAGAGTCAACTGTGAATTGTCTTTAGTGGCCTTGAATAAATAAAAGTGTGTGTAAGTGTTAAAAAGAAAATAGTGCAACACAGGGTGTTTATCGGGCAGTCAGGAATCCCGTATAGTTTCAGTGGGGGCATTCTATTGGTAAATCTGTCGTAGTCCAGGATCTGACCCCTGGTGTTTTGGGCCATGGCATTTTGAAAAATAGTAAAACACTCTGATCTCACTGCAGGTCTATGTTGAGAAAGAGTAGAATGAAAAGTTAAAGATAGATTAGCTTAGATAAGTTATGAAATGCCTGACAATAGAAATAAAAACACTGTAATGGATGCCAGTGACTATTGAACATCTAGCAGTGATATTTTTTTCACGCAAAATGTAGCCCAGATTTTTAAAAATGGTGAATGAATTCCCTTTTAAGTCATCTTGTGATGGAAAATATACCATGGAGCACCTCTATTTTCAAGGTGGTCCAGTCCGATTTCACTGTGTAGGGACCCAAGGAAGTTGTGGAAATTAGCCAGTTGTGGCAGAGCCTGGACCAGAGCTTGGACCTGCCACTTGGTTCAATCCAATTTTTACAATAACAGTTTATATTATGTTTTGTTCACATTTTTACAATACTTGACTTAATTTGGCATTTAATCAGTGAAAAGTACAAAATACATATGGCTTTATCAATCTTGGGAAATATTAGTATTTATCACTTGAATTTATTTGTGTAGTGTTTTAAACTTTGTAAAAGAACCTAATTACACACACACACACACACACAGTCACAGCAACCTTGAGTGGTGGGCAGGCTAGGGAGTGGTTATCCCATTTTTACAAGTAAATAAACTTCGTTTCAGAAAAGGGAAAAAGCTTGCTCAAGGACATATGGCTTTTAAGTTGTAGAGTTGGAACTAGAACCCAGGTCTTTTGACCTTTACTCTAATTTCCTTATCCTGTACTAGACCTTATAATTGGAATACTTAGCAAATGTTAGTGACATCATCACCATGTTTCAGGGACCGCATTAAAACCATTTTGTCCTTTTTAAAAGCTAGAATAGGATATAATATAAGCAGAATACATTATCATGAAATTTTTTTAAAGAGCTATATTTGCTGCTCAACAGTTGCTTTGGTCTCCTGGGCAACAACATTCTCCTTCTGTCCAAGAAATTTAGTACATATGATCAAGAGTTTGGATTTTATGTCCCTTTTTAAAAATAAATTTATTTTTTATTTCCATTTTTTACATTTTCCTCAGTTTCTACCATTTTCTTTTTAATTTATTTGTATTTATTTCAAAGAAATACATGCTTATGATTAAGAAATCATATAAAAGGGATTATAATGGGAAGTACTGTTTCTAACTGCCTCTTCGCATCTGCAATTTGCCCTTTAGAAGTAATTTTCAGCTTTGTTTTTAGTTATTCTCATGGTTACC
>PVJC01014880.1:0-35824 GCA_004026665.1 Murina feae
CTTCCTCCCTCTGACCTGCTTTGCTCCCTCCCCCATTCCTTCCTTCTTCCCATTCTCCTTTTAAGCTCTACCAGCTCCCCCTTTATAACTTTTCTTCCCTCCCTCTTTTTCTTTCATCCTACCTTTGCCATACATTCTTCTCTACTTACTTCCACTGTTTTAATACCTATCTATCTACCTGCCTAATTATCCACTATTATATATCTTTCTTTCTTTTCTGACTCCTACTTTTAAAATATGTCCCCAGTACACTATACTTGGTTTTAATTATAGCCCCTACAGTTCACTCATACATCCTCTTTCTTTAACTCTGTTGTCCACTGACTCTTTTATAAAGTTCTACCCTCCATCCTGCTCCACCCCTCCCCCACCTGGTTACTTCCCCCTAAACTCTCTAGGGCTGCTCCTCCCTCTGCCCCACCCCCTGCCCATCTCTCCATCTGCTGGCTCCCCTGGGGGTTCACCCCAGCTGTGAAGGGAGACCTGGGGCCCCTCACAGGAGACCCCTGCCCCAGTGACAGAGAAAAAGGAGCCAGTGAGAGAGGAGGCCCAGGAGGGGGTGTGTGTGTGAGAGAGAGGGAGCAACCCTCCTTCCCTCCTTAAAGCTTCCATGGGGAGGGGGCATTAACCCCAGGCACAGGGCTCAGCCCCAGCCAGGTGTTAGCTGCCCCCACTTCCCCAGCCTCAGCCTCGCAGCCACCATCCTGCTCCCATTCCCAGCCCAGGATGCCCCACCCAGCGAAGGTGGCCAAGGCCCATGCAGCCCTGGCACTGCAGCTGCAAAGCAGGAGCACCTCTACGTCCGGACCATCCACCCCTCCATTCGGGGACCTGCCAACGGTGCAGCTTCCATCTCCCTTGGACTGCAGTGTGGGCGGCTTCTCCACTGGCTGCGGCCTGGATCACATGGCAGGCAGCTTCTTCATTTCCCGGGCTGTGAGGATTCTTCACCTCCCAGCCGAAGCTAGCCCCAGGCGCTGGGGCCAGACTTCTCTGTCTTCCCTGCCTTCTGAGTCTCCAACAGGCCTGGAGTGGCCAGTGCCGGGATGCTTGTGTGGTAGCTGTGGCTGCAACGCAAGTATCCAGGCTCTGGCCTTCGCCATCTTGGCTAGGTTAATTTGCATATAGCTGTTCTGATTGGCTGGGGGCATGGCTTGGCTGGTGGGAGTGGCTTAGGCGTCTCAGAGAGTTGGTTAATTTTAATATTACTCTTTTATTAGAGTATATATATATATATATATATATATATTCTTTATTGATTATTGATTAAAGTATTCGATATGTGTCCTTAACCCTCCATTGTCCCTTACCCCCCAACCCCCCACTTTTGTCCTCACCCCCCTGGTGTCTGTGTCCATTGGTTAGGCTTATATGCATGCATATAAGTCCTCTGGTTGATATCTCCTCCTTACCCCCACCCTCTGGCATTTTAAGACCAAATTCTCAGTTGTAATATTGTCATCTCGTCTACTGTCCCAATGATGTCCCCTTAACACCTGATTTTTTCAATTCTACAATATTCTGAAACCCATTTTAATAGATTCCAAAAGAAGTTAATTCTAGCTCCCAGAATGTTGGGATAGACTGGCTAGAAACCAAAGGAAAGGGGAATTATACTTGTTTGCTTTGAAATCAGATTTGCTCCTCTTGCCCTTTCTTAACTTTGTGTGCATGTTTGGTTAGTACATGATGCTTTCAGTTTTACAGGGAGCAGTTCTGATACTCATTTCTGTAGATTTCAATAGCAGGCTTTAAAAACCGCACATTGTGATAACCACATCCATCCACGACACTAAAGTTGGAGGTAATCCATCTGAAGTCCTAATCACTAAAATAAGTCTCTTCTGAGCCATTCGACTTTTGGACCCAATGTGATGGAGGTAGGGACAGGCTTTTAACCAGTGCCTCCTCTTAGAAAGGGGGCCAGGCCAGTCCAATAGTGAGCTGGGATTTTCAGGCCCCTGGTGAGATACTGAGTTTTGAAGACATGGTATCTCTGTAAAAATAGTTTTAAAAACATCTAGTTGGAAAACCACTGAAATGTTTTAGTCACCTGATAATGGGAAAAATTAAGCCATTTTATAGCCCTAAAAGAGGAAGGAAACAGCAAGACAAAAGCAAAAATCTATTCACAATATAGAAGCAAGCAGCAAGCAAACACTGCTGTTAGGTGCCAGCAGTGGGAAGTCACTCAATGCCACCCATTTTACAATGAAGAGCATTTCATCCATTGTTTATAGCCTCAGACTATTTTTTCCAATTCTATTCCCCCAATTAAATTCTTATGTCACTTACCAGTTTACCTGGTAAAGTGCGTTTTTTAGTAACCACCCAAGAGATGGCCAACCAAACCTCAAGAGCTTTAGAGAGATATGTAGATACAAAAAATACCTTTTACTGTGAAAGTTGCAATGGACCTCCAGGGGTTAAAGTGGGAGAAGGGATAGAAGAAAAGCACACAGCTCTGTTTTGTTCCTTTCCAAAATAAAATTTTAGTACACTGTATGTTCTCTAACTACAACTCTCAAAATGGACAAACTATCTTTGGAGTAAAATAACATTCAGGGTGTTTTGCCAGCCCAGTGTTTAGTAACATACAATCACACAAATCAATAGCTAGAAAACTCAATCTGAAATTTGAAAACACACACACACACACACACACACACACAGACTGCAATGGAGCCTTATCCATTATAGGATCTCAAATATTTCAATCTAAATTAAATCAAATTAGAGGTAATCACAGTGAATCATATTAAACTAATTGTCAGACAGGAAAGATGATAATTTTGAATGGCTCCATAAAGCACTAATGAAAAAATCATTTATTTCAATTAAGTAGGGCTATAACCAATACAGAAAGGTCAGTGAAAAAATTCCAGAGTGGCTATTTCTCTCCTCTTCCTGGACCCCAGCTGAGTCATAAGAGCCTGGGGTTCTGAAATAAGACTTGTCTGTGTAGAGATTGAGCTTGAAGCCATCTATCACGCTAGACTGAGCAATTGCAGAGTTTAGTAATGACAAGAGTGATTACCTCTCAGGATGGATAAAATCCTACATTTCAGGACATAGGTGCATAACTACTTTTCAATTATTATACCACCCTTTTATACTCGATGTAGGATACTCAATTGTTCTGTAATTTCCCAAGTAACTTCAGCTTTTGTAAGAAGCCTTCCTAATGACTGTAACTAACCTTTTCCTTTCTTTTATCCACAGAATTTAGAGTGACAAAGCACTAAACAAAAGCTGTTTGTCTTTTGCTCCTAAAGCATCTATTTAATGGACAGAAATTAATGCAATGTTTCTCTTTGTGTTAATTATTTCTGAAAGTTACCATAAAGTGATAGCTTGAGAAGCCTGAAGTAATAATCTACTTTTCACCACCCAACAGGTGGGCTGTTAACATCTTAATTCTAGCCCAACCTAGGAGACCTGGTGCCAAATGCTACCTCAAAGTCCTTAGTTGTATGACATTGGCCAAGTCATTTCGCTTGTCTGAGCCTTAGTCTTATCTGCCATGAAACTGATGTGTTCTATCACACCTGCTATATTAGGGCTCCACTAAAGTGCCTTGGGGGCGATTGCACAATTGGAGGAACAGCTAATGCATCCACTTTCCTTCCCCATTTTTCCCAAGGCAACTCTGCTTCTCTGCTTTAATATATATATATATATTATGGGCTTTCACATATGATTCTGTTTTACAAAGAATTCTTCTGCTAAACATTTTAAACCACTAGCCTTTAATGTTTAACAATTCATGATTTGATGAATATGTAACTTTGAGTCTGAAAGAAGAATCAAACCACATAAACTTTTGGAGAAAATATAAATTTGCAAAGTAAGAGAGGCATCCCATATTCTATAAGGGAAAATTATTTGGACAAACATAATCTGGTGGTGTTTTATTCCACATATACTATGGTTAGGTGATATTCAGTTGATTCGAGAGCACAAAAAGAATATTTTCACTGAAGATGCTGAAGCTATACTTGCTCAGCAACAATTTCATCCCTCATCAATCAGTCAATTATTCTCAACTCTTGATCATATAACTCTCTTCTTTTTTAATTTTATTTTATTGCTTAAAGTATTACAAAGAGAAGTACACAAGTCTCCTTTTTTCCCCATTGACCTTCCCCTGGTCTCCCTTATCCCCAGTATCATGTATGCATGCATACAAGTCATTCAGTTGATCTCTTACTGTCCCCCCAATCCTCCCCAGGCTTCCCACTGTAGTTTAACAGTTTGTTCAATACTGGTCTGCCACTGCATCTATTTTTGTTCATCAGTTTATAATGTTCTTTATTATCCATAACTGAGTGAGATAATGTGACATTTTTCTTTCATTGACTGGCTTATTTCATTTAGCATAATGCTCTCAAGTTCCATCCATGTTGTTGAAAATGGTAAGAATTCTGTCTTTTTTACAGCAGCATAGTATCCCATTGTGTAGAGGTACCAGTTTTCTAATCCACTCATCTGCTGATGGGCATTTAAGCTGTTTCCAAATCTTAGCTATTGTAAATTGTGCTGCTATGGACATAGGGGTGCATACATACTTTCTGATTGGTGTTTCTGGTTTCTTGTGATATATTCCTAGAAGTGGGATCACTGGGTCAAATGGAACTTCCATTTTTAATATTTTGAGGAAACACTGATTTCCACAGTGGCTGCACCAGTCTGCATTCCTACTAGCAGTGCAAGAGTGTTCCTTTTTCTCCACATCCTCTCCAGCACTTGTCGTTTGTTGATTTGTAGATGATAGCCATCCTGACAGGTGTGAGGTGGTACCTCATTGTTGTTTTATTTGCATCTCTTGGATGATTAGTGACTTTGAACATGCTTTCATGTGTCTCTTGGCTTTCTGAATGTCCTCTTTTGAAAAGTGTTTATTTAGGTCTGTTGTGCATTTTTTGATTGGATTATTTATCTTCCTTTTGTTAAGTTGTATGAGTTCCCTGTAAATGTTGGAGATTAAACCCTTATCGGAGATAACATTGGCAAACATGTTCTGCCATGCAGTGGGCTTTCTTGTTTTGTTGATGGTTTATTTTTCTGTGCAAAAGCTTTTTATTTTGATATAGTCCCATTTGTTTATTTTCTCTTTAGTTTCCATTGCCCTAGGAGTTGTATCAGTAAAGATACTGCTATGATAAATGTCTGCTATTTTGCTGCCTATTGATTCTTCTAAGATTTTTATGGATTCTCATCTTACATTTCAGTACTTTATTCATGTTGAGTTTATTTTTGTATATGGTGTAAGTTGGTGGTCTAGTTTCATTTGGGTTTTTTTGCAAGTATCAGTTCAGTTTTCCCAACACCATTTATTGAACCGACTGTCTTGTCTTTGTTGTATGCTCTTGCCTCTTTTGTCAAATATTAATTGAATATACTGGCTTTTGTCAATCTCTGGGTTTTCTGTTCCACTGGTCTATATGTTTGTTCTGGTGCCAGTACCAGGTAGTTTTGAGAATAGTGGCTTTGTAGTATAGCTTGATATCTGGTTTTGTGATCCCTCCTACATTGTTCTTCTTTTTCAAGATTGCTGCAGCTATTCAGGGTGTTTTTTTATTCTAGATTAATTTTTGGAGAGTTTGCTCTAGGTCTTTGAAGAAGGCTGTTGGTATTTTGATGGAGAGTGCATTGAATTTATAGATTGCTTTGGGTAGTATGGATATTTTAATGATGTTGATTCAATCAATTCATGAACATGGTATATTCTTCCATTTGTTCATGTCCTCCTCTCTTTTTTCAATGTCCTGTAGTTTTTTGACTACAAGTATTTTACGTCCTTAGTTAAGTATATTCCTGGATATCTTAATTTTTTTGGTGCAATGGTAAGTGGAATTGTTTTTTTCATTTCTCTTTCTGTGAGTTCATTATCTAATCTAATAAAAGAGTAATATGCAAATTAACCCTCACTCCAGTACACCCACAAGCCATACCCACAAGCCACACCCACCAACCAATCAGGAGTGAATATGCAAATTAACTTAACTAAGATGGCGGCAGCCACAGAGCTGGAGTTGCCCCGGGCAATGGAGGAAGCCAGGGCCCTGTGGGCCCTGAGCTCTATTCAAGGCTACAAAGTTTCAATTATAGAAGATAAACAAACCCCAGATACCTGTGGAGCTGGGACTTTGCATTGCCAGGGGCAACCCAGGTTTTGAGTGGGGGACCAAGGCAACAAAGTTTCAATTATAGAAGTTAAATAAACCCCAGATACCTGTTTCTAGTCAGGCACCCCAGTAGGGCTCCAAACCCTCAAAGGGCTATGGGCAGCCTGAAAACAGCCCTCAGCCCCTCACCCAAGCTGGACACACTCCCATGGTTTGAGGGTCCCCACTGGGGGGCTTGGCAAGCCTGCAAACAGCCATCATTCCCTCACCCAGGCTGTCCAGGCATGCCAGCAGGTGGACATCCCAATAGTGGTCCCAGACTGTAAGAGGGCACAGGCTGGACTGAGGGACCCTAATGAGTGCACAAATTTTTGTGCACTGGGCCCCTAGTCTATAATAATTAAACATAATAAATAAATTAGACCGGAGAGCCAAACGACCTTCTAGACATCCTTCCTGACAAAACCAGGGCTGTGAGGGCCAAGGCCTTTGCATGAATTTTATGCATCAGGCCTGTAGTTAGTGCAGAAAAAGGCCATAGATTTCTGGGTGTTAATTTTGTAGCCTGCTATTTTGCCAAATTCACTTACTAGGTCCATTAGTTTTTTGATGGAATCTTTGGGGTTTTCTATGTATAGTATCATGTTATTTGTAAATAATGACAGTTTTACTTCTTCTTTTACAATTTGGATGCCTTTTATTTCTTCTTCATGTCTCATTGCTATGGCTAGCACTTCCAGTATTATATTGAACAGGAGTGCTGAAAGTGGGCATCCCTGGCTTGTTCCCGTTCTTAGGGGAAATGAGTTTAGTTTTTGCCCACTGAGTATGATGTTTGCTGTAGATCTGTTGTATAAGGCTTTTATTATGTTTGGTAAGATACCACAATTCCCACTTTGCTTAGAGTTTTTATCCAGAAAGGGTATTGGATTTTGTCAAATGCTTTTTCTGCATTGATTAATATGATTATGTGATCAGTTTCTCTCAGTTTATTTATGTGATGTGTCACATTTATTGATTTGTGGATATTGAACCATTTTGCATCCCTGGAATAAATCCCTCTTGGTCATGGTGTATGATCTTTCTAATGCAATGTTGTATCTGATTTGATAGAATTTTGTTGAGGATTTTAGCATCTATGTTCATCAATGATATTGGCCTGTAGTTCTCTTTTATTGTGGTGTATTTATTTAGTTTTGAAATTAGGGTAATGTTGGCTTCATAGAAAGAGCTTGGAAGTGTGCCTTCATCTTGAATTTTTTGAAATAGTCTGAGGAGGATAGGTTTTAATTCTTCTTTGAATGCTTGAGAACTCCCCTACAAAGCCATCCAGACCAGGATTTATGTTTGCCGGAAGATTTTTTTTATCTCTGCTTCAATTTCTTCAGTAGTTATCAGCATATTCAGGTTTTTTATTCTTCTTGATTAAGTTTTGGGAGCTGGTATTTTTCTAAGAATATGTTCATAATTATGAAATGGCTGTCCATTTTGTTGGAATAGAGTTGTGCATAGCATTTTTCATAATCATTTGTATTTCTGTGGAATCAGTAATTACTTTTCTGCTTTCATATCTGATTTTGCTTATTTGGGTCCTTTCACTTTGCTTCTTGGTGAACTTGGCTAGAGGTTCATTAATCTTCTTTATCCTTTCAAAGAACCTGCTCTTGGTTTTATTGATCTTTTGTCATGTATTTTTGTCTCTATGTCATTTATCTCTGCTCTGATTTTTACTATTTCCTTCCTTCTGCTTATGCTGAGCTTTTCTTGTTGCTCTCATTCTAACTCTTTGAATTGTACGGTGAGATAATTTGTTACCACCTTTTCTTGTTTTTGAGATAGGCCTGCAGAACTATGAACTTCCCTCTCAAGACTGCTTTTGCTTTGTCCCATAAATTTTGGATTGTTGTGTTTTCATTGTCATTTGTTGCCATGATGTTTTTTATTTCTTCTTTAATCTCTTTGGTAACCTAGTCATTGTTTAAAAGCATGCTATTTATCCTCCAGGTATCTGAATGTTTTTGGGTGTTTTTATTATACTTTATTTCTAGTTTTATGCCATTGTGATCTAAGAAGATGCTTGACATTATTTCTATCTTCTTGAATTTGCAGAGACTCTGCCTGTAACCCAATATGTGGTCTATTTTCAAAAATGTCCCATGTGCACTTGAGAAGAATGTATATTCTGTGGCTTTGTAGTGGAATGTTCTGAAAATGTCAATTAATTCCATCTGATCTGAGTCATTTACAATTGATGTTTCTTTGCTGATTATTTGTTTTGAGGATTTGACCAGTGGTGTTATTGGCATATTGAAGTCCCCTACTATGATTATATTGGTGTCAATGTCTCTCTTGATATCTTCCAGAAGATTTTTTATGTATTTGGGTGAAACTGTATTGTGTGTATATATGTTTACCAGAGTTATATCTTCATGTCGAGTTGCTCCCTTTAATATTATGAAGTGGACTTCCTTATCTCTTGTTATGGCCTTAACTTTGAGGTCTAATTTGTTGGATACAAGTATTGCTACCTCAGCTTTTTTTTATTTCCATTCGCCTGACAAACCTTTTTCCATCTCTTCACCATCAGTCTGTGTGAGTTCTTTGTTTTAAGGTCAGTCTCCCGTAGACAGCAGATATGTGGGTCATGTTTTGCTTCCATTCTTCTACCCTATGCTTTTTTATTAGGACATTTAATCCATTTATATTTAAAGTTATTATTGATAGGTACTTTTTTGTTGTAATTTTTATTCTTTATGCATGTGTCCCTTCTTCACTTACTATATTTTCTTTTTATAGCAGACCCTTGAGCATTTCTTGCATGCTGGTTTGGTGGTAATAAACTGCCTTAGTCCTTTTATGTCTGTGAAGTTCCTGATTTCACCCTCAATTGTTATTGATAACTTTGTTTGGTTCAGTATTCTTGGATTCAGACCTTGCTTTGCATGACTTTGTACATTTATTTCTATTCTCTTTTGGCCTGATGTGTTTCTGATGAGAAATCAGTCGATAGTCTGATGGGAGATCCTTTGTAGGTAACTTTCTGTCTCTCTCTGGCAGCCTTTAAGATTCTTATTTGTCATTGGTATTTGCCAATTTAATTATAATGTGTCTTGTTGTTGATCTTTTCGGGTTTATCAAGTTTGTGAGCTTCTTGGACTTGTGTGAGTTTTTCTTCCCAATATCAGGGATGTTTTCTGTCATCATTTCTCCAAACAGGTTTTTTATTAATTGCTCAGTTTCCCCTCCTTCTGGCACCTCTATTATGCAGATGTTGTTTCATTTCATGTTGTCCCAAAGTTTCCTTAGGCTCTTCTTCTGTGTTTTATTTAAAGTTTGTTTTCTAGATGCTCTTCTTCTTGGGTATTTTTTCCTACCTTGTCTTCTAGCTCACTTATTCAGTCCTCAGCTTCTTCTAGTCTATTGTTGATGCTTTATATTGAGTTCTTTATTGCTGCTATGTCATTTTTCATTTCTTCTTGGTTCTTATTAATTTTTCTTGATTCATATGCATATTGTTGAATTTGTCTTCCATCCTTTTCAGTGACCTTATGACCATTGCTCTGAATTCTTTCTCTGTCATATAGCTTGCCTCCATTTCATTTACTTCCTGTTCTGGTAATTCCTCCTTTTCTTTCATATGCAGGCTATATCATTGTCTCTCCATAATCGCTCCTCTCAGGATTTCTGGTTATGTAGCTTTCTCTGTCCTTCATTGACTTTATTTAGGCAGTGCTAACTGTGCTTAATTGGCCAGTGTTGGGTGGGTGCTCTTTATTTAGCTGTTCCTTCTGCTCTGTGAGAAGGTGCAGGGTCCATCCTCAAATTCGTGTGTTTGCCTCCACCTGAGCAGACCTCCTGTGGTCAGGGAGGTTGGAGTTCTGGCATTCGTGGATTTGCAGCTGAGGTAACTAGTCCCTGGGCATTGTGGTTGTAAGATCTTAGGAGGATTCTGAGATCTTCCTGGTTTAAGGTAAGGCTGGAATTATGATCACAGTCTCAGATCATAGCCATCTCCCCTCAAGATGCTGTGGCCTCTGTGGAAGAGCCAGGCAATCCGGGAGAGATTTCAGCTGGAGTAGAGGCTGCCCAGTCACAGCGGGCCTGGCCTGTTCCCAAGTCCCCAACAGTCCCTTGGAGTATACCTGTCCCACACTCACAAATACTGACATTCCCTGCACGTCCACACACTCTCCTTTCATTCTCTCACTCTCACATTCTAGCAGCCTGCAGTCCCATCAGCAGCCATCTTGGATCTCATATACTCTTTTCTGATGAGACTATATGAATGCTCTTCTTTGTAATGAGTCAAATCTTTTCCTCTGCCTAGTTTACAAACCACAAAAGGTAGATGCTTTAGTATAACAGTGACAATTATCATCTATACTGTGCTGAGAAAGCTCCTGAAGGAGAAAGTTTCCATTTGACCAAGAGATTCCAAATTAGTCATTTACATGCTTAGAGATCCTCAATTAAATCTATTGAAAAACTACATATTTTCACATTCCAAAAGTATTCTTTATACTATTTAGAATGTAAAATACTTGACAGTAATTTACATTCTAAATAGTGTTATTCACAAAGGCTCTGTTACTTAACCCATTTTTCTGAATACATATACAGATATTCAGATTCCTGTGATTCCTAACTCTGCATATTATTCCTTTAAATCACCTACTGCATAACAGCTCTTGTACAAAAGGGAATAAGAGTTACCTTACAGTGCAACTGTTAAATCAGTAATTCTTCCAATGATCTCATGCAGAATGTAACAAGATCCTGATAGCCTTGTATTCCCTTAGAGAACAAGTGTTCTTTCATCACCCTCTTAGGCACCTAATTTGATTGACATCAAAGATTTTAATGTATGTCTTGTTAATTCTCTTGCCAGTACACAGGAAACGAAGCAATAAACAACTTGTTTGTAGTGCTGTTAACATTGTTAAGTGCTCATCTAGCTGACAAGAGCCCCATTTTTTCATTAAATTTCAATAGCAGTTTCATGCATATTTAGCTCTTTTTCACTATTCTTATTTTCCTTCTGATGACTTGTTTGAATAGTTGACCTCAAATTCACAACACTACACTTGATTTTTGCATAATCAAAGTTGTGACTTATTGCCTTAGCAAATTGCTATTGTCTTTGTATCATCAGTTTTTAAACACTATTCAACTGTTTGTTCTCTGTAAGGACAGTCATAGCATTTTTTTCTTATTATGCTAGTTAATGGAACTGGACTTAGAAATTACAGTACTGAATTAAAAAGATAGTATTTCAATATCTTGTGTAATATTATTATTATTATTATTATTATTATTATTATTATATTTAATTGGTGTGGGAGTCACTTTCACTTTCATCCAATTAATTAGTTTGCTGTATATTTTAAAACTTTCAATCTTGGAAGGCAAAGTGGCCTTTCTGCTTACTTCCATGTGTGTGGAAAATGCTATGACCTGGGCATCAAACCACTCTTATAGCTGATGGCTTCGACATAACCACTCTGTGGTAGGAGAACAGACAAAATAAGTTACCTATTATCTCCACAACCACTTTACTGAAGGTTAGTTGAGAACTTCTGGACTAGTGTACAAAAGTATATCTTTACAATTTTAAAGTCCATACTCATACTTTTTCTTCCAAAATTAATTTCCTCTCTATTGTTGCCAACAGTACTTTTCTGTTACCCTCTCAAAAACCTTTTCTATTACTCCCTGTTTCCTCCATTCCCCTTGGCCATTAAGCTATCTAGCCATAAAATACTATCCATTTCTTCTTTGCAATCATTTCCTCATTCTATTTCCAATAATACCACCCCACTAAAGTCCAGGTCTTCATTACTTTACACAAGAGCAGCCAAACTGGTTTTCCTGGTTCTAGTCACTCAATATATGCTATCAAAAACAGCCAGACTCATCTTCCTTAGTTATCCAAGAAAAATATATTGAGTACATACTGTGTGCTAAGTACTGTGTTGGGTTCTGGGCTGACAGTAATAAGCAAGGGAGACACAACCCCTTTATTCTTTGAACCCTTGTATTAAAGCATGGAAGTTAGGCATTCACAGTCATCCCTTCTTAACAACTTTCCACTAGCTAATACATTGAATAAAGTGTAAGAACTCTTAGTGTAACAGGACTCTCTACAATGTGGCCCAAAACTACTTCTTTACCTTTATTTCCTTATATTACCCTGTAAGAGTCCTGTATACTAAAATGTACTCATTATTTCCTAGACATGTAAATCTTCTTACCAACTTGATCTTAATAAGAATCATAGGGTCTGCCCTGACCAGTTTGGCTCAGTGGATAGAGCATTGGCCTGCGGACTGAAAGGTCCCAGGTTCGATTCCAGCCAAGGGCATGTACCTTGTTTGCGGGCACATTCCCAGTGGGAGGTATGCAAGACACAGCTGATCGATGTTTCTATCTCATCAATGTTTTTAACTCTCTATTCTTCTCCCTTCCTCTCTGTAAAAAATCAATAAACTATATTTAAAAAAGAATCTTGAGGTCATATATTACTTGAATACTAAGAACTCAGCATGGTATCCTCCTTATAATACAAACTCAGCCAATAGTTATCATTGTTAAAAATTCCCTTTATGTTCTAGTCCATCATTCTGAGTGAGATATCTTTATTATGTGCTCTACTGGTATCATGAAGCAATTTTTATTCTTGTACTTACCACACTGAGTTGTAATTATCTACAGTCTCCATTAGAGTATTACTAGCTCATAAAAAGCAAAGGCACTTCCCCCTCTTTCTGTCTTTGTTTACCCATATGTTATTACAGTTCCTGGGTAAACAAGGTTCTCAATGAATTAATGGATGACTGAAGGAATAAATGAGTATGGAAAAAATATTCCCATGATGAATTTCATGCTCTTTGGAAATGACAATCAATCAGGTAACTACAGGTATGCATTTACACTAAAAATAAAATCAGAATGTATTCCTCAGTCAATTGGTTGGTACCAAGATATCGTTTTGCCAAAGGTGAGTTTCTATTTTTCTTGATAATATGAATTATTTGTATATACATTTTACATTAAATTGGTACCTGTGTGTGTGTGTGTGTGTGTGTGTATATATATATATATATATATATATATATATATATATATATATCCAAAAGGACTTATTAATTGTCCAACTAATTGTCCTTTAGAGAAGAACATGGAAGCTATTCTTTTAAAATAAAGGAATACTAACAAAAAAACATAAGTTTTGCAAATTCCCAAAGGGAGCCACATGCTATTACAAGCCACTATATATCATTCAAATACAGCTTTTAAGGAGGAAACCATAACCCATAGAGATCAAGTGGAGGAATTTGCAATTAGTCATCTGTATTTTGGAGTCTGGAACTACAGTTTGTCCAACATCATTAAATGCTCCCTCTATCATAAACATGCAGGCATCCCAGCTAGTTGGAAACATGTATAACATTTTAGTTTTACATCGATAGTAAAACTACATACTTTATGAGCATTACATAATTGGGTTTTCTAAGTATTTAACAGTGTTTGAAAATTATCAGGCAAACTATCTACTTATTCTAGAAGCCTAAATATTATAAATATTTCATAAAATAAGTAACAACCGCACTTACATGCCTAACTGCTTCTTTCTTAGGCAACATAACTTAGTTTCTTCATTATCTCCCTGAAAGTCAAATCATCATCATCTATATCCTATATAATAACTCTATATAATAAAGAGGTAATATGCAAATTGACCATTATGCCCTCGCACAAGATGGTCACCACCATGTGGTCACAAGTTGGCCATTCCTATGTGGGCATAAGATGGCCGTGCCCATGTGTTCACAAGATGGCCGCCCCCAAGTGGTAACAAGATGGCTGTCCCATGTCATCACAAGATGGCTGCCCCATGTTGTCACAAGATGGCTGCCACCATGTCATCACAAGATGGCTTCCCCCATGTCATCATAACATAGCCACCACAAGATGGCCAGCAGGGTAGGGTAGTTGGGGGCAATTGGGTCAGCAGGGGAGGGCAGTTGGGGGTGACCAGGCTGGCAGGGGAGGGAAGTTGTGGGTGATTGAGCTAGCAGGGGAGGGCAGTTGGGGGCAATCAGGCTGGCAGGGGAGCAGTTAGGTGGTGATCAAGCTGGCAGGTAGGTGAGCTGTTAGGAGCCAGTAGTACTGAATTGTGAGAGGTATGTCCACAGGGATTGGGCCTAAACTGGCAGTCGGGCATCCTATAAGGGGTCCCAGATTGGAGAGTGTACAGGCTGGGCTGAGGGACACCCCCCTCCAGTGCACAAATTTTGTGCACCAGGCTTCTAGTCATATATGATATCCCTTGTATGAGCTTCACATTGGAAGAAGTATTGCTTGAGTTTTTACAAGAAGAACATGCATTAACTGTGATCAGAAAAACAAATGAAATTATTTTAATTTTGGAAAAGAAAATCAAATGATCAAAATTTCAAGAAGTATTTCAATTTGACTATTAAACCCAACTACATGTGATGCTGACAGATGTGGGAAAGAGACATGGAGAGGGATAAGAAAAAAACTCATGAACTTGGAGCCAATAAATGATTTTTAACTATGTATTTTCTATCCAAAGGCAACAATACACAGTACAATAACTTATATACAGGAACTAGCCATAAAGTTACAGAATATGGGAGCCCTATTCAGGTTATGACTAATGCAGCAAAATCACGCTGGTACTTTTAAAATATGCTAACAAGCCCTAACTGGTTTGGTTCAGTGGATAGAGCATCGGCCTGAGGACTAAAGGGTCCCAGGGTTGATTTTGGTCAAGGGCATGTACCTTGGTTGCAGGCACATCCCAAGTAGAGGTGTGCAGGAGGCAGCTGATTGATGTTTCTCTCTCATCAATGTTCCTAACTCTCTATCCTTCTCCCTTCATCTCTTTAAAAAAAATCAATAAAATATATTTTGAAAAAGAATTTATTTAAATAAATAAAAATAAAATAAAATATACTAGCAAAATTTACAGAATTCAGCATTTATATTGTATTTAAATGTATACATTTATATTCCAGGAAGGTAGAGAGATGAGCAAGGGTACCTGAAAATCCTTCTTCCAAATCATCTTTAATATAGTTATGAAATAATCAGGAAAAAAAATTCTCAGCAATCAACTGCAAATACAAATATAAGCATATTTAATATTCATTTAGAAATATATAATTTCCCATACCAGGTTCCTCTGATGAAGCCAAGCAAATAATGTGCTAGCCAAGATGAATGAATGAATCAGAAGGTTTAAGTAGACTTTATACAATAGAAAACAGAATAATTGAAGCAGAGAAATAATTGGAAAAAACATACCTAAAATGCTTTGTGGAGATTAGAGAAAAATTAAGCATTGTGGAAGATAGATCACATAGTCTACCTGATAGTACCAGGTGTTTCTAAGAAAAAGTGAACAGATGGACTAGAAACAAAAATCAAAGATATAATAGAAGAAAATTTTTGAGATTAGAAAATTATCAGAGATTGGATATTGGAGAGACTCACCTTGTTCCATGTATAGACAAAATTACTAAACAAAGATTAATACCCTATATAATAAAGAGGTAGTATGCAAATTGACCCTCATACCCTCACATCATCACAAGATGGCTTCCCCACATCATCACAAGATGGAGCCCCCACATCATCATAAAATAGCTGACACCACATTGTCACAAGATGGCTGCCACAAGATGGCCACACTCACATCATCACAAGATGGCTGCCCCAACGTTGTCACAAAATGGTTGTCAGGAGAGGGCAGTTGGGAGCAACCAGGCCTGCAGGGGAGGGGAGCTAGGGGCAACCAGGCCAGCAGGGGTGGGCAGTTGGTGGTGATCGGGCCTGCAGGGGAGCAGTTAGGTGTCAATCAGGTTGGCAGGGGAGCAATTAGGGGGTGATCAGCCTGGCAGGCAGAAGTGGTTAGGGGAAATCAGGCAGGCAGGAAGGCAAGTTGTTAGGAGCCAGTAGTTCTGGATTGTGAGAGGGATGTCCAACTGCTGATTTAGGCCCAATCCCACAGGGTCTAAACCAGCAGTCAGACGTTCCCCCAAGGGGTCCCAGATTGGAGAGGGTGCAGGCTATGCTTATGGACACCCCCTCTGGTGCATGAATTTCAGGCCTCTAGTATATCTATATAATTCCTCATAAATTAGTACTTAAAAGTTTCTTTTTTTCTTCATTGATTAAGGTATGACATATGTGTCCTTATCCCCCATTGCCTCCCACTCCCGCTCATGCCCTCACATCCCTAGTGCCTGCGTTCATTAGTTATGCTTATATGCATGCAAATAAGTCCTTTTATTGATCTCTTCCCTTTTCCCCCACTTTCTCCTGCCTTCCATCTGAGGTTTGACAGTCCGATTGATGCTTCTCTGTCTCTGGATCTGTTTTTGTTCACCAGTTTCTGTTGTTCATTATAATCCACAAATGAGTGAGATCATGTGATACTTATTTTTCTCTGACTGGATTATTTCTCTTAGCATAATGCTTTCCAGGTCCATCAATGATGTTGCAAATGGTGGGAGTTCCTTCCTTTGTACAACAGTGTAGTATTCCATTATATAGATGTACCACTGTTTTTTAATTCACTCATATGCTCATGAGCACTTAGTCTATTTCTAAATCTTAGCTATGGTAAATTGTGTTGCTATGAACATAGGGGTGCATATATCCTTTTTATTGGTATTTCTAGTTTCTTGGGATATATTCCTAGAAGTGGGATCACTGGGTCAAATGGGAGTTCCATTTTTACTTTTCTGAGGAAACTCCATACTGTTTTCCATAGTGGTTGCACCAGTCTGCATTCCCACCAACAGTGCAGGCAGGTTCCTTTTTCTCTGCATCCTTGCCAGCACTTGTCATTTGTTGATTTGTTTATTGGTAATAGCCATTTTGATGGGTGTTAGATGGTACCTCACTGTCATTTTGATTTGCATCTCTTGGATGATTAGTGACTTTGAGCGTGTTTTCATATGCCTCTTGGCCTTTTGTATGCCATCTTTTGAAAAATATTCATTTAGGTCCATTGCTCATATTTATTTATTTAGGTCCATTGCCCATTTTCTTTATTGGATTGTTTATCTTCTTTCAGTTAAGTTGTATGAGTTTCCTGTAAATGTTGGAAATTAAACCCTTATCGGATATAACATTGGCAAATATATTCTCCTATGCTTGTTAGCATTCAAGTAGTAAAGAAAAACATATCAAATTATCAATGATTTGTTCTTTTTGAGAAAATTTACTAAAAGACAAAGGAACAGTGTCTATAGGGCTTTGAGGGAGAATGCCAGTGACCTAAATTTAGACCCAGCTAAGCCATCTTGAATATAGAATGGCAACAGAATGATAACCTGAAATCAGCAAAGGTCTTAGATAATGCATCATCCCAGATTACTAAGCATAAAAATAAGGAGAGAGGCCAAAAGATGACACCAGAAAGATAAATTTGACTTTATCATTTAGATAATGGGAAGCCCTTAAAGGGTTTTAAATGTGAGAAGACTAAGTAGTGGGCAGGGACAGCAAGGGTATAAATCCACAGGAAGGAGGTTACTGGACAAAAACAATGATATTGAGAATTTTTCAAGTAAAAGAAAGTATTAAACAAAGTGATTTTCTTATGAGGACCACAACTCTCTGAAGGCAGTGCCATAAGACTAGTCTTATAACTTAGAAATCAGAGGCCAGGCCTCATTCTCCACTGTCTCCAGGACCTGTTTTAATGGCTGGCATAAAACAAAACTGCGTCATATTGTTCTTTTGCATTCACACTGTGTCTACAATCTATATAGAGAGAGAGACAGGGTCTGTCAAATCCATAATGACCAAAGCCTTGACCGTATGCCCAGGCTGCATGCACAGCAGGCTTTGGTGGGTGGGGACTTGTGGCAGCAGGGACAAGGCTGGGGGAGGTAGGGCAGGCACTCACACTCACAACTGCACACACGCACACACACACAATGTCCACCAGTTCACAGCCTTTTCTCCCTTTCTTTCCCTCCCTCCCAGCTCACTCCAGGATCCTCTCTCAGAATGAGGCCCCAGTGTGGGCTGAGGGTGGAGCTTCCCCCACTGGCCCCACCCCCTCCCAGCCAAGAAAGAGGAAGAGGGAGAGAGGGAGGCAAGAAGGCCTGGAGGACTGCTGAGAAAAACAAAGAGAGACAGAAACTGGGATGGAGAGATGGAAACAAAATAGTAATATTAAAATATTTCCTCTAGCCCTAACCAGTTTGGCTCAGTGGAAGAAGTGTCAAAGTGTCAGCCTGTGGACTCAGGAGTCCCAGGTTTGATTCTGGTCAAAGACATGTACCTTGGTTGCAGGCACATCCCCAGTGGGGAGTGTGAAGGAGGCAGCTAATCAATGTTTCTCTCTCATTGATGTTTCAAACTCTCTATCTCTCTCTCTTCCTCTCTGTAAAAAACTCAATAAAATATATTTAAATAAATATTTCCTCTAATCAATTACCTTTTATTGTGCACGAATTTTGTGCACTGGGTCACTAGTATACTAATAATAACCTATGCAGATACTATGCACCAGATACTAAATACTAGCAGGGGGAAATCCCTTCATTAAATCTGAAACTAATTTATAATGGAAGAAGGGAATTGTAGCAAAGCTCAGAGTGTACACTTGAAGATGACAGTGAGTGTATACTTATGGAACAAATGAACAAAGAGAATTGTTCCATAAAATATTTTACCAACTGCTAAACTTTGGAATGAGTGTATTTTTACCAAGCAAACTAGTCTGAAGGATATAATGCTCATTTAGAGTGGGGAAAAAATTGTGCATTTTTTAAAAGAAAAAGAATAAGCAGCCCTTTCATTTTGTAGTTATAATTTGTAGGTTATAATTTTATAACTAATGTACCAAATGTCAAATATTAGTCACAGCAGGAAAAAAGTGACCAAATAAATGTATTGTGTTTAATTAACTCACTGTGTTTATGAATATACTCCTAGTCCAAATGCTAACTATGGCTTAATTAGGTCCTCCTGATTTATGAAATGTCTTAAACCAAAGAAAAATGAAATGAGCCTGGCTATATTATGAATGCTTGACTTGTGATTATCAAACTTACCTAGGAAAAGAAGCAACTTACATTAATTAAGAGGCTGTACTCAGCACAGACTCTCAGTTATACAGGAAAGAAATTTATTATGTTGCCAGTTATTTTTCCTTTATTCTGCCAGCATGAAAATTCTTCTAAAACATTTTAAATGTTTAAATTTCTATAGCGTATATAACAAACAACAAATTTCATTCTATAATAGCTCCATTTGGTCCACAGCAATTTATTGAGTACCCCCATATATATACCATCCCTGCTGAGGAACACATTATAGTGGGCTACTTCACAAATGGTAAGGCCCTTCTGATTTAGTCATATCCATGAAGTCTTGTATGTGGGGATTGCCATAATAATTTCTTAAAATATACAATATTTCATTGAAACTTTGTACCAAGTTGAGCCTTTGCTTCAGGCTATGGGCTCCATCAGAAAAAAAAATGTTCTTTAAAAAAAACTATGCACAATTAATTAAGTATAAATTATAAAGGCCAACCAAAAAAGGTTTCAATACACCTTTGGCTCAGTTCTTTATCAAAGAAGAGTGTCAGCTGTGCAGTAATAAGATAAAGGGGGATCCCCTTTTGCTCCTAGGCAACTTGAATCCCTGACAGCTAAGAATACCAACATATTTTCCATAGGGTGGTTATTGTCCCACAGGCAGAGTTCATACTGATAACTGAACTTGTACAACTGACATTACCCTATTTTTTATCTTATTTTAGCCATATCCAGCATTATTTACTTTATAGAAAAACTCAGTTTGCATTGTTATCTTCAAGAGCACACTCTGAACTCTGCTATGATTCCCTTCGCCCATTGTAAAATAGGTTTAGATTTGTGAAGGGATTTCCTCCTGCTAGTATTTTGTGCTTGGTGCATAGTGTCTATACAGGCCATTATTAGTATATCGTAAGCTCAGCATGGATTCAAAATAGCATTTTTCCTGCTGTGACTAATATTTGACACAGTTCCTTACATGGAAGAAGAATCTAGAGTCAAGGGTCAAAGAAACATCAAATTCAGGGGCACTGACCTTGATCTTAAATCCAAAACATTGTAGGTCTTCTTTCTAAAAAAAAAAAAAAAATATATATATATATATATATATATATATATATATATATATATATATAATTATTATTGAATTTTTACAGAGAGGAAGGGAGAGGAATAGAGAGCTAGAAACATAGATGAGAGAGAAACATCAATTAGTCGCCTCCTGCACACCCCCCACTGGGGATGTGCCCGCAACCAAGGTACATGCCCTTGCCCGGAATCGAACCTAGGACCCTTGAGTCTGCAGCCCGACGCTCTATCCACTGAACCAAACCGGTCAGAGGCATTGTAGGTCTTTTTTACCTCTGCCCCTGAGCATGTAACTAAATACAAAAGAAGAAAAAAATGCACAAAACTAACTTGGAAGTACCAACAATAAACACTGGGGTCAAATATTTCCCACAAATAATTAGCAAGTTGCAAAATCTAATATGGTATGCATATGAGACTGCAGAAGAAAGAGTGCAAGGAAAGGGGAATGCAAGCACATATTTTCATTATGTAGATGTGGAAGAGAAATTTCTACTAGCATTGAAAAGGTTAATGAGACTCTTGGCTAATAAATGAAGTGAAAACTAAATTAGTTAATGAAGTAAGCACCACAAAATTAATGAAGCAGAGATTGGTAGAGCTAATTTACAAATAGTAACTCTGTACATGCAATTTTGGAGCCTGGTCTCCATATATTTGGAGAACATGGCTACTGTTACCCAAAACAGAACTGGATATTATATTGTCAACGATAATTTCCTTCAAAATAATATTAATAAGCAACATAATATCAGATCTCCATGGATTTATTTTCATCTCTCTGGAAAGGTTGGCATCAGATAAAATCAAACAAGATTAAACAATAAATAAAAGAGGGAGCAAATGAGAGAAATGACAATTGAGACCATGACAGTGCCAACTGAAGGGGCTTGCCTCACATGGCACACCCACCTGTGAGCATTTAAACACAAGTTGTCTTCCAATATGCAAGATTATGGAGAGAAACTAAACATGTGCATTGGCCAACAGCTCAGCCTCCTGTTGAATACACCATTTGACCTATGTATCTTATTCTCATTTTGACTACATTCCCATTTCCTGGCTCCATACTTTGGTTCCTGGAGGTGTACCTGGCTGGCCCTCTTCCCTGCTTTGACTCCATTCTTGGGTGATCATCAATGACCCCACAAGCCCTTACCTCCCCACCAGGGAGCAGAAGAACATTACTTGTGACCAAACCTGACACGCATTGAGAGCTTTCTAACATAGTCAAGTGTATTATACACTGAGTGGCCAGATTATTATGACCATCTCATCAATACTTCGTTGGGACACCTTTTACCTTCAATACTGTGGCAATTCTTCTTGGCATTGACTCCACGAGATGTTGAAAGGTGATGCAAGGAATCTGATACCATGCCTGATGAATAGCACTGTCCAGTTCTATGAGATTTGATGGTTGTGGAACCAGCTGCCTGATGGCTCTTTTAACCTCATCCAACAAATGCTCAATTGGATTGAGATCTGGTGATTGTGGGGGCCACCTATGAAAGGTAAAGTCTCCTCATGTTCTTGAAACCACTACTGCACAATATGAGCACCATGGCATGGCACATTGTCTTATTGGAAGAAGCCATCTCCATTGGGATATGCCATCAACATGATAGGATGAACTTGATCAGCAATGATACTTAGGTATGTTGTGCTATTCAGATGTTTATAATGATATGGCCCTTTAGCAACTTCAGTGGGAAATTATAGCTAATATTCCTACAAATGTCAGGTGATCATAATAATCTGGCCACTCAGTGTATATGCTATTTAATTTACTTTCTGAGCTTTCTCACAATAACGCTTCTGGTCAAATTTCTCCTTATTCCATTTTATGAATAAAGAAGTGGAGGCACAGTGGAATACGATACCTTTTCTATGTATATACACACATGTTAAAAATAGCTCTACATGTACCATCTGTATTATATAAAGCCAAAGATAAAATAGTTCAATTGATGCCTACAACTCCAATTCAGTATCACATGGATGATTTTAGCTTACTCCTTTTGTTTATCTAAATTCCCACTCCAATAGTAATAATCCTGATTCCCACCATCTGCCGTCCATTCACTTAGTTGTTCCATTTCAATATACATGTGCAGAAACATCAGAATCATTATTTTCTACATCCATGAGAAACAACTTTATTAACTAGAGTTCAGTGCTTATGTGCAAATTGTTTTTCATTTAGACTTGAAAATTCCACTCATTTTCAAAGTTACTTATGCTAGTACCTTTTCCCCCATCCCCTTTCAGTGAGGTGGTTTCAAATGTTTATAATGCAGTTAGTTTCTTCTGCCATGGTCTGCATTTCATCCTGGTATTATCCCACTACAAAAATGATTATTTTTAAATCTGTGTACATTAAGGTTTACCCTTTGTGTTGTAAAGTTCTCTGGATCTTGAGGAATGCATAGAGTCAAAAGCGCCACTACAATATCATGCACAATAGACACATCACCCTAAAAAAAAAAATCTTGCCATTTGCAACAAGTATGGGCATAGAGGGTATTTTGCTAAGTGAAATAAGTCAGACAGAATGAAAAGTAGATGATAGTTTTACTTTTATAGAGTGGGGCAAAAGTAGGTTTACAGTTGTGAATATGCAAAACAGTTTATTCTTGCATTATTATTATTATTATTTGTTAACTAGAGGGCCAGTGGCCTGTGGGGATTGGCCCACTGTGGGAGCACTGCTCATCCCAGTCAGCCAAGAGGCTGTGGACCTGCCCTCTGAGTGGCTGTTCCCGCTGCGGGAGTAGCTGCTCACCCCAGTCAGCCGAGTGGCACTCCCATTGTGGGAGCACACTGAACACCAGGGGGCAGTGTCTGCATTGAGTGTCTGCCCCCTGGTAGTCAGTACACATCATAGTGACTGGTTGAGTGGTCTTTCTGGTCATTCTGCCGTTCAGTCACTGGGCTTTTATATAAATACTAGAGTCCCGGTGCATGAATTCATGCACCAGTGGGGTCCCTCGGCCTGGCCTGTGGAATCAGGCTAAAATTGGCTCTCCAACATCCCCTGAGGGGTCCCAGATGGTGAGAGGACCCAGGCCAGGTTGAGGGACCCCACTGGTGCACAATCAGGGCTGGGGAGGGGCCACAGGAGAGCTCTAGGGCATCCCAATTGGGTGGACCCCAGCAGCAAGCTAACTTACTGGTTAGAGCCTCTGCCCCCTGGTGGTCAGTGCATGTCATACAGAGCAGTTGAATGGCCATAGCATATCATTAGCATATTACACTTTGATTGATTGAACAGATGACCAGACACTTAGCATATTAGGCTTTTTATATATAGTGTGTGGCCTGATACATGAAATTAATGCACAGGGAGGTCCCTCAGCCCAACCTGCACCCTGTCCAAATCAGGACCCTTTAAGGGATGTCCAACTGCCAGCAATCTGGGACCTCTGGCTCCTAACTGCTCACCTGCCTACCTGCCTACCTGCCTGATTGCCTCTAACCCCTCTGCCTGCTGGCCTGATCACTCCTAACATTTATGCCTGCCTGTCTGATTGCCCCTAACTGCCTCTTCCTGCTTGCCTGATTACCCCTAACTGCCCTCCCCTGCTGGTCTGATCTCATCCTCAACTTCCCTCTCCTGCCATCCTGATCTCACCCCCAATGACCCTCCCCTACTTGCCTGATCTCACCCCCATCTGTCCTCCTCTGCTGGCCTGAACTCACCCCCAACTTCTCTCCCCAGCGGTCCTGATCACCCCTAAGTGCCCTCCACTGTTGGCCTGATCTCACCCCCAACTTCCCTCCCCTGAAGGCTTGATCTCACCCCTAACTGCCCTATCTGCCTTGACCCCCACCACCATGGCTTTGTCCAGAAGGAAGTTGGACATCCAGAAGATGGCTGGTTGACCCAGTCTAATTAGTATATTACTCTTTTATTAGTATAGATAGATTATATAGGATAGGATTGCTTAAATGGAGGGGGAAGCCTTTTTCAGCAGAAGGAGATGCTCTTGGCAGACAAAAATGCATAACCCCTATATCTGGACTGATAGCCAGCCATATGCACTATACTGCCAAACCAACATTAAAGAATTGAACTGCTTTCTTACACATTACACCAAACACCTGTTGCCCTGAAAACCCCTCCTCAGCCCCCACCTTAGGTTCTGCCTTTGCAATTCACCTGGATTGGGTTCTGATTGGTCAGTTTCTGTGCCAGTCAGCATCTCCAGGCCTATTTCTGGGCCTGATCAAAGAGGCAGGGCTGATTAGCAGCCCCAGTGGAGGCCCAGAGAGAAACAGAGGCGAGGCTGCTGGCAAAGCCGGAGAGAAAAAGGAGGCAGTGGCTGATCAACAGCTGCCATGGAGGCTGTGGATCAGACCCTGCCTCTCTCTTCCGGCCCTACTCTGGGCCTGATCTGCAGCCCCCTTGGCAGTCAGTACTGGGTCGCCATGGTGGCCGCTGCCCCAATTGCCCCTCAGGAGTAGGGGGAGGTGGAGAAGCCCTCAATGACCATCAGGGTTGGCAGCTGCTGCTCACATCCACTAATGGCATCAAGTGATCGGGACCAGCACCAGGCACTGAGAGTGGGTGCGAGCAGTGGCTCCAGCACCAGCAGCAGATGCGAGTGGGGGCTGCTGCTCACACCCAATGACAGTGCTGGCCCCACTCGTACCCCCTGCTTGTGTTGGCCACAATCACTCTGTACCATCAGTGGGTGCAAGCTAAGCCAGTGCCATCAGCACATGGGAGCAGTGGCAGCGGGAGCGAGGCTGCTGGCAGACAGGAGACCAGGAACTGCAGTGGTAGGGGCTGGGGGGCATAGAGGATGGGCCAAGCTGTGTCTGTGCCCACCGCAACCTCACGGCCCACAGTTCCTTTCAAGTTGCATGAATTCATGCACTGGGCCCCTAGTATGTATATAGTGGTGTCTCCTAGTTGTTTTCATTTGCATGTTCGTTGGCCATCTGTATATCTTTTTTGTTGAGGTGTGTGCTCAGAAATTTTGCCTTTTTTTAAATTATTTTTATTTATTTTTTTGTTAATCCTCACCCAAGGATATTTTTTCCATTTTTGATGTTTTTCTTTTTTATTATTATTGCTTAAAATATTACAAAGAGTAGTACATATGTCTCCTTTTTTCCCCCTTGACCTTCTCCCGGCCTTCCCCACCCCCCAGTGTTTTGTGTCCATTGGCTATGCTTCTATGAATGCATAAAAGTCCTTTGGTTGATCCATTTATTTTTAGAGAGAGTGGAATGGAAGGGGAAGAGACACAGAGAAACAGCAATGTGAGAGAGACATATTGATTTGTTGTCCCTGCATATGCCCTGACCTGACCTGGGTCAGGATCTAGCCTGCAACAGGGGTAAATACCCTTGACCAGAATCAAACCCACCACCTTTTCAGCCCACAGGCCAACACTCTAACTAGTGAGCTAAATAGGCTAGGGCTAGAAATTTTCCCCTTTTAAAAATCAGTTGGCTTGCTTTCTTTATTGTTGAGTTTCTTTAAATGTTTTAGGCACAAGTTCTTTATCAGACATGTGACTTGTATATATTTTCTCTTAGTCTTGCTTTGTCTTTTTATTCTCTTGACAATGTCATTTATAGAACAACTCTGCTTTTAACCAGCTTTATAATGTATCTTTATTTTAAATGTCGCTATTGAATTTGAGTGCTCCATTTCTAACCCACTCATGGCCATAAATGGTGTCAATAACAGCAATGGAAAAATGCCCAGGGACTATATCCCACTGGTCTTCCTATAGTTCCTAAAACATACCAAGAAAGCTTCTATCTCAATGACTTTGCATCAACTATTCTCTCTTCCTGGTATTTTCTTGTACAGATGTCCTCATGGCTCATTTCCTTACTTCCTATAACTGTGTTCTCAAATATGACCTTCTCAATGAGGCCTGCTTTCCAGAACTCTGAAGACCATTGTTGCTGTAGCAGCCAGTCAAGAACCATTTCAAAGTATATTCAGCACTCTTTCTGGTGCACCCAGGAGTGATAAAACTCAGGACTAGTGGACAAATGGTGAGTGAGCCTCTGGCTTGCTCTCCCATCTCAGGAGGAAATATTAGAAGGTTGCCTACCAGTTAGCTATTTCTCAGTTGTGTGCAGATATTAACTTCAGTGATTAAAAAGCAGTGCTGATTTTGTCATTGATGCTCTTCAATAAAGTAGGTAAGCTAAGTTGTAAGCATTTGCATTTTTGCTATGAATTTCCCATGCACAAAAGTTTGCTCACCACTGGAGGTAGGCATGCGTTTGTCTAGTCCAAGACATAGTTGATCAGGGTCAACGATCACGGTTGGAAATGTGATTAGGTCTCTCATGCACATAACAAGGAAAGCAAATAAAAATCCATATGCAATCCCTACCCCTACCACACAAGAATTTTCCCAGGCCCACCCACTCACTTCTCATCCCTCTGACCCTCCTCTCCCCAGCTCCCTTCTCCCCTTTGTCCACAATAGCATCTAAACCTTTCTCTTCTTCTGTTGACATGTTTATTCCCTTCTTTGGTATTCTGACCTTAGCCCTTCCCAACTCCCTCAGGATGCACCTCTCCTTGATTTCCCTAACCCCAGATGTTCTGGGAAAGACACCCTTGCCCCACAAACTTCAACCTTTCAATGGCCCCTGCAGCCAGACCAGGTTAGGCTCTCTCTTTCCTACCAGGACACATGCACATTATAAATGAGGGTTTGTTATTCATAGCAATAAAGCATTTGGCTTAGGGATATGTAACAAGATTGGAGCTGAGTGGAAACAATGAGGAGAGATTTCATTGCAAATAGATCAGAATAACTTGCTTTATCAAGGATTTGGAATTTTGTTTCCCTGACCCTCAGAATCCTTACACCTATTCAACAGTTTCCATGTTAGTGCACACTTTTTCTTTCATGAGAGACAGTTATACCTTTAGTGAAGACTAGCAGAATACTAACTATTGCAACCCCTAAAATTGACTATGAAAAGGCAAGAGATATGTTGCCTGGAAAGCTAGCATTCTACTTGCTCTGAGAATAAATGATGAAATTTGTCAGCCTCTTCAGATCAGTGATGAGATTTTCAAATGGTTAAGGTCACGAGAGACTTAATTGTTTTGACAATGTCATGTGAAAGATGATAAAAGATGAAAAGCATAAGGGATCATAATTAAAGTTATAAGAAATTTGCAGCTGTTAGCTCACATCATGGGTTGCCTGAGCTTGATGGTTTTCTGTGCACTCTTTACATTAAAAATGAACACAACCCTGCAATTGATACCATGTCACAATAATCACTAATAAAGGAATAAGGCAAAACAAAACCATATTCCTGAAAGACATGTCTAAATTATAACAAATGAGACAAATATATTTAGAGAAATAAAAAAGGAAATTCAAAGCCCACAACAAGAATAATCTTGTTTGCTGAGTAGCAAACACCTGAGTGCTGCAAATCATGATTCCTAAAGTTTTACATTTTCAAAGATTAGTGGCTTTGGGAGATATAAAATTAGCTTCCTTAATGAAAACTGTGCAGTTAGAAAACATCTTGGATTTTGGATGCAGCTTCTTCAAACTGTCCTTAAAGAAATGCATAGTTTATGGGAAAACCTTTGCAAAGAGCACAACCCTCTCTATGATGCAACAATATAGCTGTTGCCACAGAGCCAGTGTTTCAGACTATTTATGTTGAGCATGCTAGGTGACCCAGTCTCCGTTAGCATCTCTCATGAGAGTGCTATCACCTCAGTGAGCACTTTCAGGTATAGGGTGAAGGATTGATTCAAAAAAAAAAAAAAAGAAAGAAAGAAAGATTTACTATTGGAGAGGTCAAAGTCAAGCTACTCAAGCAACCAATTGAAAGTTCCCAAATCAATGATTAGGGAAAGACATAATTGGGAGGTTTGAGGAAAACCATTAGGAGAAGTGTTCTAGAGTTTTTAATGTTTATCCAAAGATGATAGTGTTTTGTCTTTAAGCTGCTCTCTGAATTGCAAACTCCCAAACAAAGAGAATCAACTGCTTACTTTATCTAACTTGGAAGAATAAAGTACTCTGTTTGACATAGCCTACATTAAAACCAGTGGCTTATAGGCCTGGGTATATCTTAACCAGACCCTCCAGCAAAGGGTTGGGGGATTACTGTGAATGGATAAACAAACTACTCCCTAAATTATATTTGATTTCTTTCATCTAATAATCCAGGCTTTACCATGTTTAGAAATATAAAATGATGTGCTAGACCATTAAGCCAAAATAAAAGCTGGATATGCTGGGGCAGTGTCGAAGCAAGTACTAACAGCCACCAACCAAATGAGCACATGGGTGGCCAAAGCATAAGATAAAGAAGAGTAGCAAAGAACTGTTCATTTCCCATCTTCTGGGGATAGCTGTTCTTGGGAATTGGCAATGTAAGTTTTAAAATACAAACAAAAGCAAACAATTGCAGAAAATGGTGTTGAATGGTTTACAAATAATTTCCTCCTCTATTATTTCACCTGATCCTCACAACAATCTATTCATCTGATTTATATTCTCATTCATTCATTCATCTATTCATTTTCAACAAATATTTATTGAGCACCTACTATGTTCAGGCACTATTCCAGATGCTAGAAAGACCATAGGGAATAATTCAGAAAAGGCTTCTGTTCTCAGAGAGCTTGTGGTCAGGGCAGGATCCAGCAATAAATATGAAAAACACAAATAAAAAATAACATATGTACAAAGGATGGTAAGTGCTGTGGATAAAAGTAAAATGAGCCCTAGCCAGTTTGACTCCGTGGATAGAGTGTCAGCCTGCAGACTCAAGGGTCCCAGGTTTGATTCCGGTCAAGGGCATGTACCTTGGTTGTGGGCACATCCCCAGTAGGGGGTGTGCAGGAGGCAGCTGATAGGTGTTTCCCTGTCATCGATGTTTCTATCCCTCTCCCTTCCTCTCTGTAAAAAAAAATCAATAAATATATTTTTTTAAATAAAAAAAGTAAAATGGAACACTGGGCAGGTGTTCCTTTTGACAGAGTAGTCAAGGAAGAAAGTTTCATTTGAATTGAAACCTGAAGGATGATTAAAAGGAGGTAATCATGCAAAGATTGGAGGTGGGTGGACATTGGGACAAGAGTATCTTAGCCAACTGAAACAGTCAAGCAAATGACTTGATGCAGGAAAGTGTACCCTGTATTCTTGCAGCTGGAAGAACATTGCCAGGGTGACTAGAACTTAGTGAGCCTGATGAAAGAGTGCAGGAGACAGAGAGACAGAGAGGGAATGATTGGTGAAAGCCTTGAAACCAATAGAAAGGCGCGTGGAGTGTGGACTATGGATTGCACTCCAAGTGCAAGAGCAAGTCACTGGCAGGCTGTAAAACCATTTGTATTTTAGATTACTTTGGCAAATAGATTGCAGGGATAACAGGTGGGGTGAGAGTCCTGGTGAGAGAGAGTAAGCGACTGGCTAGTGTATTGCTGGAGGAACAGGAGAGATGTAAGTAAAAATGGAATATACTTTGGACTTGGAACTTGCCAATGGACTGAATGTAGGTGGAGGTAAGAAGAGAGGAGTCAAGGATAACTCCTGGGTTAGGGGACTGAATAACTAAATTGACAGTGGTACTGTTTTCTGATATGGGGAGCACTTGAGGTAGGAACAAATTTGGAGTGAGATGGAACTATCCAGGAATATCATGAGAAAGTGTTATATCTTAGTTTTACAGATAAGAAAAACATCATGCAGCCAGAATTCTAATCCTGAAGTATATGGATCCCCAGGCTGTGGACTGTTCAGGATTTAAAAAGCAAGCATCTCTGCAGAGGAACTCTCATGCTCCATATTTTTAAAACTTTTTGAGGTTCCAATCCTCTTGTGGAGAACTTAGGCTTGGTATTCCCTACAATTTTCCTTCCCCTAGGTCATAAAATTAAGAGGGCTAGGAACAAGACTGAACGATACAGGACAGGTCTCAGGCCTCAGGTGCTAAGAAGGGATCAAGAGCTACATGTCCTTGTCTATACTTTTGCTCCCAACTTCTGCTAAGGTGAAAATCTCCACTAATATCTCTTGATCCACCTTTTCCTCTTTTAATTGCCAATCTGGAACAACATAAGCCAATCCAAGACCTGGCTTCAGGATGACATAAAGATTACTAGGTAACTATTTTCACTGCCTAACACAACTTTGGAAAATATAAACTTCCATATAGTATTTATCAATGCAAGAAGAGATTGAAAAGCTTCCTCACCTTCAGGTGAGAACTATTTTCAAATACAGTGGAGGATCAAAACTGGCTTAGCATTGGTTCACTTAATGTTGAAATTGGTTATGATAGAGTCCAAGACACAGTCTAAATGCTATTGTTGTCCTGGAATGTCAAGACAGTGATCAAATCAACTGCTACTTGGAATAAGCACACCATTGACTAGACTGGGGAAGTCTGTCATATAGAAATTTCCACTGAAATAGGAGCTTTATTCTTGGAATTAGAGTGTGAAAACTGTACCTTGAATGACCAACAGTGATGACAAGCAAAAATTTTTCTAGGGGAAGACAATATTGTCTCTGAGTTATCTTTGGAAGCAAAGGACAAATGGGTTTTCTTATTCTTACAGGCAAGCATATAAGTCCCTGAAGCCAGCTTGACAAGTACGGAACAGAGAAGGTATTCTGTGATGGGCTTTTCTCTAATTCAACCTGCCTCTCTGACCCAGTTGAAGCTTTTTGCCTCTTCAGCAGGCAGCTCCAAGTAGGAAAGGTCAGAAGGTTACAAAATGATATGAAGAGAGACTGTGGTCAGCTTTGGAAAAAACACAAAAAGGAAACGGACGCTGCCCAATCCAGACAAGACTACCCTTTGGAAACATTTCTGCTCCCACAGAGTTCAGGGAGAAATTGGGTTTAAAGATAACACATTGCTTGTGAGCTCTCGAAGTTACAGATCCTGTAATTACCCAAAGACACTCCATTCTGATGCTGTGGTACCCAGCTTTGTACCTGAAGCAAACCTTTCCTAGCATCAAATAAATTTATCATATACCCCTTTTCTAAAATGCATTTATTTTGTTTCCATTCACATCCATCAGCTTTGTTCCCAAGACTACTTTCCACCTTTGAGGGTCTCCATTTCAAGCACCAACACACTAGCCAGGTCCTTATCATCCCTCACCAGAACACTCACCAATTTTGCCCTAACTTTTCTCCCTGTACCCACTACTGCATACTCTCTTAGTTCAGGCTGTTTTAACCAAGTACTGCAGACTGGGTATCCTCTAAAGAACAGACATATATTTCTCACAGTTCTGGAGGCTGAGAGTTCAAGATCATGGTGCCAGCATGGCTAGATCCTGACGAGGACATCTTCTGGATTGCAGACTGCCAACCTTATGTCATATCTTTACATGGTGGAAAATAATAACACAGCTTTCTATCCTCTTCTTTAAGGGCACTATTCCCATTCAATAGAGTTCCAACTACATGACCTAATTTTCTCTCAAAGGCCCCACCCCCAAATACCATCACATTGTGGAGTAGTTTTCAACATATGAATTTTGAGGGGACACAGATATTCATTCCATTTCATCCCTTATCCAATCTCTCCCTCAATTTAACCTTTTACCATATTAATCATCTAAAAACAACTTGCTATCTAAGCAAAACCATGCCAAGGATACCAAGATCATAGACCCAAGTTTCAAAGGGAGCACCAGGACAGCCGGTCTCCCTCATATCCTTCGCCCAACATCACCTTCACAGATTTGCCCACAAGCAATAAAGCAAATATCCTACTGACCTATGGGCAGTGCCCATGCTCATTAAATGCCTCTCGCCACACACAACCATCATCACCCACAGCACACATCATCGAATTTATTCTCCTGTTATTATCATGCTCTGCCTCTAGAACATCCACTCCAATACTCCCCCATTGCCTCTTCTAGATACCTTCAGTTTTCCCTGTTCCAATCCATCCACTATTTTTAAAAGCTCCCTCAAACTCTCATGAGAGATTGCCACACACTCTTCTCATCTAACATGAATGTAAATTCCACACACGAGTCTCTTCAGCCAGTTTAAGCATAATTGTCTTAAATTGGAGCCATCAGCACTCTTCTCACTACCAAACTTCATGATGGTGGGATGTGGGGCATTCTTTTTGCAAAACACCAATCAGAAATAATATATGCACTCCAATATTCATAACAGCACAATTTACAGTAGCTAAGATTTGGAAACAGCCGTGGTGCCCACCAGCAGATGAACAGATAAAAAATGCTGTGGTAGATTTATACAATTTCTTAGTACGCAGATGTAAAAAATAAGGAACTCATGCCATTTGCAATACATTTGATGGACCTGGAGAGTATTATGCTAAGTGAAACAAGCCAGTCAGAGAAAGACAAATAATGCATAATATTACTTATATGTGGAATCTAATAGAAAGTAAACATGAACAAAATAGATCCAGAGACATAACAGCATGGAACAGACTGACAAATCTCAGAGGGAATTCAGGGTGGGTGGGTAGGAAGAGATCAACCAAAGAACTTGTGTGCATATATGCATAGCCTGTGGATACAGACAATAGTGGTGAAGGTTTGGGAGGGTCAGGTGTGAGGTAGAGGTGGTCAATGGGAAAAAAACAAGGGAGACATCTGTAATACTTTCAACAATAAAAATAAATAAATAAATAAATAAATAAATAAATAAATATCTCAGAAGTGAAGTTTTACAGTTGGTATTCTTTTTTAAATTTCTTTATTGATTAAGGTATTACATATATGTCCTTATCCCCCTATTGCCCCTACTCCCCACTCATGCCCTCACCCCCCTGGTGTCTGTGTCCATTGGTTAGGCTTATATGCATGCATACAAGTCCTTTGGTTGATCTCTCACCCTTACCCCCACCCTCCCCTACTTTCCCTCTGGTTTGATGGTCTGATCGATGCTTCTTTGTCTCTGGATCTGTTTTTGTTCATCAGTTTATGTTACTAATTATATTCCATAAATGAGTGAGATCATGTGATATTTATCTTTCTCTGACTGGCTTATTTCACTTAGCATAATGCTCTCCAGATCCATCCATGCTGTTGCAAATAGTAAGAATTCCTTCTTTTTTATACTTGGTATTCTTGAGTGTGTTATACCTGATATGCCAACTGCAAGTCCTCTGAAGTCACCATGAGTTTTTTTAAACCACTTCCTTGGAGAGTTTTCAGGAACCATTTGATACAACTATGAATACTGACTTTTCAATAGAGAGCAAGAGACAGGGAAAAGGACAAAGAGAGAGATTGGGGACATAATCCTCCGCAGAAGGAATTTTGTGTTACTTGATTAAATTCTCCTTCTCAGGGTATGTTGAGAACACTCAAGAACTCTCTTGGAATCCCATAACTCCACAGCTAGATTTCATGAATATTGATAAAGAAAATAAAAGAATACTGTCTTGCCTGGCCAGTGTGGCCCAGTGATTGAGTGTTGACCATGAAACAGGTGGTCATGGTGTAATTCCTGGTCACGGCATGTGCCTGGGTTGTGGGCTCGATCCCCAGTAGGGGGTGTGCAGGAGGCAGTCAAGTAATGATTCGTTTTAATCATTGATGTTTCTATCCCTCTTTCCCTCTCCCTTCCTCTCTGATATCAATAAAACATGTCTTTTTAAAAAGAATACTGTCTTCATTTTTGGAGAGGATGAATGGGGGCAGAGATGAAAAGAGAGGGAAGGGAGACAGAGAGGGAGGAAGGCAAGTTGGTTTTTTCCAGGTCTTACTTAACCTTTTGCCATACTAATTTTCTAAAGGTCAAGCTCTGGAACCATGGCTATTAGAGCTGCCTATTACATTAACTCCCAGAATTAGGTATTCATCCTCCTGAGCACATGGTAAAATATTAGGCACATCACCTTCCTGAAAGTTGAGTCAAAAAATTATGCACTCCATGTATGATTAGGAAAACACTAATCAGTAGTTCCCATGAAAAACATTAATTTTATGTTCTCCCATGCAGTGGGCTTTCTTGTTGTTTTGTTGATGGTTTCTTTTGCTATGCAGAAGCTTTTTATTTTGATGTAGTCCCATTTGTTTATTTTCTCTTTTTTTTCCAATGCCCTTGGTGCTGTATCAGTGAAGAAATTGCACAGGCATAAGTCTGAGATTTTTGTTGCCTTTAAATCCCTCTAGTATTTTTATGGTTTCCTGTCTTACACTTAAGTCCTTTATCCATTTAGAGTTTATTTTTGTGTATGGTATGAGTTGGTGGTCTAGTTTCTTTTTTTTGCATATATCTGTCCAATTTTCCCAACAGCAATTATTGAAGAGACTGTCTTGACTCCATTGTATGTTCTTGCCTCCTTTTCAAATATTAATTGAGCATATTGGTTCGGGTCAATTTCTGGGTTCTCTATTCTATTCCACTGGTCTATATGTCTGTTCATGTTCCAGTACCAGGCAGTTTTGAGAACTGTGGCTTTATAATACAGCTTGATATCTGATATTGAGATCCCACCCACTTTGTTCTTCTTTCTCATGATTGCTGCAGCTATTTGGGGTCTTTTTTTATTCCAGATGAATTTTTGGAGAGTTCGTTCTAGGTCTATGAAATATGCCATTGGTATTTTGATGGAGAATGCATTGAATTTATAGATTGCTTTGGGTAGTATGGACATTTTAATGATATTGATTCTACCAATCCATTAACATGGTATGTTTTTCCATCTGATTATGTCTTCCTCTATCTCTTTTTTCAACATCCTGTAGTGTTCTCACTGATAAAAGTTTAATCTCCAACATTTATAGGGAACTCATACAACTTAACAAAAGGAAGATAAACAATCAAAAAGTGGGCAAAGTACCTAAATAGATACTTTTCAAAAGAGGACATTCAGAAAGCCAAGAGACAAATGAAAACATTCTCAAAGTCACTAATCATTAGAGAGATGCAAATAAAAACAACAATGAGGTATCATCTCACACCTGTAAGAATGGCTATCATCAACAAATCAACAAACGACAAGTGCTGGAGAGGATGCAGAGAAAAAGGAACCCTCATGCACTGCTGGTGGGAATGCAGACTGGTGCAACCATTATGGAAGACAGTATGGCATTTACTCAAAAATTTAAAAATAGAACTGCCATTTGACCAAGTGGTCCCACTTCTAGGAATATATCCCAAGAAGCCAGAAATACCAATCAGAAAGGATATATGCATCCCTATGTTCATAGCAGTAAAATTTACCATAGCTAAGATTTGGAAACAGCCTAAGTGCCCATCAGCAGATGAGTGGATTAGAAAACTGTGGTACATCTACACAATGGAATACTATGCTGCTGTAAAAAATGAAGGAATTCTTACCATTTGCAACAGCATGGATGGAACTGGAAAGCATTATGCTAAGCGAAATAAGCCAGTCAATAAAAGAAAAATACCACATGACATCACTCATTAATAGATAATAAAGACCATTAAAAAATGATAAACATTTTGGGTTTATTTTTGTGTATGGTGTAAGTTGGTGGTCTAGTTTCTTTTTTTTTTTTTTTTTTTT
>PVJC01014881.1:0-35833 GCA_004026665.1 Murina feae
AAGTTTTCTGTCATTATTTCTTCAAATAGGTTTTCAATATCTTGCTCTTTCTCTTCTTCTGGCACCCCTATAATTCTGATGTTTGTGCGGTTGAAGCTGTCCCAGAGACTCCTTACACTATCTTCATACTTTTTGATCCTTTTTCTTTTTTCTTCTTTTCTTTTTTCTTTTTGCTTGTCCCGCTGGGTGGGTTTTGCTTTTTCACATTTCATATCTTTGACTTGCTTCTTGCGATCCTCTCGTCTGCTGTTGGATGTCTGCATAATATTCTTCATTTCAGTCAGTGTATGATTCATTTCTAGTTGGTCCTTTATCATATCCTTGAGGGTCTCATTAAATTTATCGGCAGTCTCTAGCATTTTCTTGAAAAACCTAGTAACCGTGGTTTTGAACTCTATATCCTGTCATTTTCTTTCCTCCATCTCTATCATTTGTGACCTGTTTCGTCTCCTCATTTTGGCTACTTCCCTTTCTGATTTAGGCGATCACTGCAAGGGATTAACCTCTAAGCCACTTGGTTACGAGAGTCAGCTGTGTCTACAGTGGGAGAACTTCTGTGCTGGAGACACCCTTATGTTTCAGTGGAGCTTTTATGCTCACTGCATCTGCCCCGAGTGTGTTCCTTGTGGATCTGTTTTGTTTAGGTTAGTCCCTCTCTGGCCACTGGGTGAGGCTGGCTCCTGTATCTTTAAGGAGTGTTGCTGCAGAAGCCTCTGACGCACTTGGGAGGGGCGGGGCCTCGGGGAGTTCGCCAGGCGGGGTGGAGCAAATAGCTATGGCGCTTCTCAGCCCTGCGCTGAGAGACACCAGGTCTCTGTGTCCCACGGTAATTGCTGCAAGCAACGCTGAGAGAAATCCGCTTTGAATTTCCTCCCGGTGCCAGTCAGTTCCCCTTCTCTGGGTGTCTGTGGGACCTCAGAAACTCTCCTGGAACTGGAGTTCAGAGCCGCTCGGGACTTGTGGCTCTCTCCGTTTTGGTAAAGAACCGCGTCCTCCGGCGCCAGCCCTCTCCCCGAGCCCCGTGCGTGCGCCTCCATACCTCTGTACTTTGCTTCCGCTGCTCCTCTGAGTCTCAGACTCTTCTCTAGTTGTAGGATTTTCACTCAGCCAGCCGTCCTGTGGGTGCGAGTGGTGTCCGTGTGTTCTTTTCGTGGTTTTTCTGAAATAGTTGTTCACAGCGGCATATACGGTGTCTACCTATGCCGCCATCTTGTTTGATCTCTGTATTTGTTTCTTATGTTCGAATCTGGTTGATATAGAAATCCCATATGCTTAGCAGATAGACCAGTCTTCACTGCGGCTTTACTATGATTATACAGAATTCTGATTGTTTGGCTTGAACAGAGATGTAACTTATTTTCAATTTCCTTTAGGTTACCATTATAATTTATCTGTCCATTTTGGGCCTTCTACTTCTGTACATGGTGTACCTTACTCTGGTTGAGCCCATACTAAAGAGACGCCTGTTTGGACACTCACAATTAATACAGAGCGATGACGATGTTGGGGTAAGTTCTCAGCATGCCCTAGCTGACAGATCATCATCATGAAGTAGTATAAATGTTCATGTACTAGAGCAGATAGTCAACTAGAGAAGCTAAAGACAGTTCTAATTTTAGTACATGTCTCTTTATGAGGAATTTGCTTTGTAAAGCCACAAGTAAACGGATGATCTTTAGTGTGTTATACAAGGCTTTGCTCTTCAATACCAGGGCGCAATTTTCATTGCCTTCCCCTGTTTACATTGAGAAAAGCATCTGAGCTAGCTTTCCGCCCACCTGAACACCTTCCCTGTTAGCATCACCAAATATCATAGGAGGTGAAGTGGCTTTAGCGAAGGAAAATATGAAGACCATACTGTTCTTTTCTTAATGATGTGCAGCTTGATAACCTGCTGATGTTTTATATATCCTGTTATTCTTCTTAAAAATCTGTGATCTTTAACTTCAGAGAAACATAAAACCAGCACTCCAGATTCTCTTTCTATTTTTAAAACATATTTTTATATTTTTATATCCATCCATACAGTTGGTATAATTAGGGTATAAATGTTTTTTGGTCTGCTTTTTGTGTCAACATCATTCAAAAATGTCCAGAAAATGACATAGTCCACAAACTTGTTACTCATTTTAACTTAGAGAAATATATTGTTTGTTTTGTTATTATCCCGTTTGGGCTTAATTTCCAAATTTTCATATATATATATATATATATATATGTATGTATATAATTTTTTAGAAATTACTTCTTCTTTTGAATTACTTTATTGACTACGTTCCTTAAAGTGGGTGAAATTCAGTAAAGCTTCAAGAACCAATTCCAAAAGCTAACGCCAGGATGAGCTCTTGCTAACCACAGTCAGAAGCCCTTTTACTCTTAAATGGTTTATGGACCTGTTGGTAAAAGATGGGAAGGTGGATCTTGACTGGATGGCTTGAGTATATCTACAAACAGAGCCTCCTTTTATATATTTATATATGTGTGTGTGTGTGTGTGTGTGTGTGTTTTATTGATTTCAGAGAGGAAGGGAGAGGGAGAGATAGAAACATCAACGATGAGAGAGAATCATTGACCGGCTGCCTCCTGCACGCCCCTATTGGGGATTGAGCCCTCAATCTGAGCAGGTGCCCTTGGCTGGAATCGATCCTGGAACTCTTCAGTCCACAGGCTGACGCTGAGCCACACCAGCTAGGGCCAGAATCTCCTTTTTGATCAATACATTATTGTCTCGTGAATATCAGTTATGAATACTCAACTTATTTACCTAAGATTTCATTTTAGTTTTGTTAAGAACTTTCTTAGAAACACCTCCGCTTACTTCTTTTTCTCTTGTTTCTTTTATGAATTTATCCAATACAAAATGAGTAACTTTTTATTATCAGGTACCATGCTAGATACTAGCAATAAAGAGGTGAATAAAACAAAGAGCATGTAGCCAGGCCGGTGTGAATTAGTGGTTGAGCATTGACCCAGGAACCAGGAGATCATGGTTCGATTCCTGGTCAGGGCACATACTCAGGTTGTGGGCTCCATCTGTGCAGGTCAATGATTCTCTCTTCAGAAGATAGGGTTAGATAATCCTTTGTTGAAGAGGGCTGCCTACACTGTACATTGTAAAATATCTAGCAGCATCTCTGACCTCTACCCATGGATGCCAATAGCATCTTCATCCCATTCACGACAATGAAAAATGTCCACAGACATTGTCAAATATTTCTGCGGAGCAAAAAAACCCCCAGTTGAGAACTAACATAGGAAAATGTTATGTGTCAAAGGCCATTTCATTATAAGGCACATCACTTACAGCATTAAATATCTAGTTCCTGATTTTAGGAATAGATAATATCAAAGAACACAAAAGAAATGGATACACAAATGTGTAGACAAAAACATGTAGGAAAGGCATTTGATTGGCGGGGTCATGTGCTTAATAACCTATTTGTTCACCAATGATAGATTCTCTGTGTAAGTTGACCATTTGAGAACATTGTTTCTGAGAGGCCTAGCTGACTCTTGAGTTATCTGTTAAACTGATTGTCAGCAGAGAGAGATTTTCAGAACAAAGCTGTGAATTTATGGTAACAACCTGTTACCATGTAAAATAAAAAGTTAAATTTAAATTCTACAGTTGTTGCTTACCCAAGATGAGAGTTCACTATGTGCCATATATATATATATATTTGACTTTTTACAGAGAGGAAGGGCGAGGGATAAAGAGTTAGAAACATCAATGAGAGATAAACATCGATCAGCTGCCTCCTGCATACCTCCTACTGGGGATGTGCCCGAAACCAAGATACATGCCCTTGACCGGAATCAAACCTGGGACCCTTCAGTCCGCAGGCCTGCTCTATCCACTGAGCCAAACCGGTTCTGGCTCACTATGTGCTTTTAAAAGTGCTTTTGTTAAATTCTCAATTAAATTGTTTTTATTTTTGTTCATTGTAGAGCATTTTAAATCAAGCAAGAGTTAGTACAAATAGTTCCGAAGCTCACTGTAAGCAGTCACAATATTTACTGTATTATATATCCATGACACATCATTGCTGTTATCAAAGCATTACATTAAAACATGTTTTGTATTTACTGTAATTTTATCAGGTGTAAAAAGAACAAACATATAAAAAGAGTAAATCTCTATTTGCATTCTCCAAGCCTCCATGACCATGAGCAGCTAGTTCAATCTTGTTCTGATAGGTGGAGAACAGACCAAAAGAATGACTCGTTTATGTAGTCCTTTAAATTCGTTCCTTAGAAAGATCCCCCTCCCCCCACCTTGAAGAGTAGATAGCAGGATTATGAAATTGAGAAGTGCTCTGCTGAAAAAGTATATCCTTCTTCCTAATCTTGTTTATGTCAAAACAAGCCAGTGGGGATAATATTTTATATACAAGTTCATCACCATATCCTTATAGTGTCATTTTAATCTACCTGAACAAATCAGTATGTTTAGACAATATGACGCCAAGTCAAGGTTAGGTGAGCTTAAGTCTTGTGTTTGTGCTAATTATTTAGATGACCTTGGATCGGCTTATTTCTTTGTGGGAAAGGGAGTAATCCAACAACTTCAGCCTTCCTCTTCTCTCACCTTATTTCTTATATCTTCAATACATTTTTAACTTTATGAAATGGTTATTATTTTCATTTGAATATTTAAAATAAAAAATTTAATAGGCTTTGCACAAGCTGTTATATAAATTCAGTGAAAAGTTGAGGGAATTTTGGTAAAGAAGGCAGGAAAAGATTATTTAAAGAAAACTTTTTGATGCAGTTATGTACATGTCTTGGTATAAAAAGAAGACTAATCCTAGCTCTTTTGGCTCAGTGGATAGAGCATCAGCCTGTGGACTGAAGGGTCCTTGGTTCTATTTCCAGTCGAGAATATGTACCTCAGTTGCAGACTGATCCCCAGCCTTGGTTGGGGCTCGTGTGGGAGGCAATGAATCGATGTATCTCTCTCACATCCATGTTTCTATCTATCTATCCCTCCCTTCCACTCTCTGTAAAAAACCAATGGAGAAACATTCTCGAGTGAGGATTAACAAAAAAAGAAGACCAGGTATTAGAACAACACAGGGTTATGGTTATATATAGGTATATGGTGTGTATAGCTTTCCATAGACATGCCGACGTCTGCCCTGATATAATAGAACTTTTGCAAGCATGCACAACCGAACCATGTTGTTTCTTTACTAGAGGCAAAGTTGAGTTTAAGAGATACAACTTGTGACTTGGATCTTATGTTGGAACATTTAAAAGCTTTGTTAACCAGGGTTTGGGAAAAAGAGATCAGGGAAAAGGCAACCAAAAGCAATAAGTTAGTTTTTAATGCTTTTTGTCATGTAGGCAGCTGTGTTTATATCTCCTTCATAGATTGATTAGCACAGTGGTTTCCCCTGTAATGACTACAAACATCAGTGGCATTGGTTTACTTTGACCAGGATAAGTTGGTTTTCTACACAGATGCCTGGGTAAGCCTTCAATAGCCTCTTTCCTAAGGCAACAACTAGCATAGGAGCCATAGTGCTCAGCATTGAAAGATTCAAGTCTTTTTCAAATAGAAATTCTGAAGTAGTAATTCTGACTGCCCTTGGTAATAGAGGGTAATTTTAGCACATCACAGATTGGGGAAGGGGTAAACCAGTCCATTTAGTGTATACGTTGAGGGGGCAGGGAGAGATTAAAACCAGCCAAGATAATATGTTATCAGCTCATCTCCCAGGGTGAAGGTGGCCCCAGCTGTCAAGTAACAATTCTAATATAGTAATGGGAGTCAGGTAAGGGAGGTCTTTCCTCAGCTGCAGTTCAGCTATACAGTATTGAGTGAAGCAAGGAAAAGTCCTACTTTCTGTGTCTGTAGCAGATTTTAACATGAAAATAGATTTTCTTTCCCTTCCCTTTAGGGAAGCTTCTCTTTAACATAAACGACCACTGTCTTTATCTTTGGTCCCTGCTTCTTAAGGGAAATGCCTTTGGAAATGGTGACTCAAGGGAACATGATACAGATACCTCCTCATCGCTTATGCCACTTGAACCACCTGTTTCTGCAGTTGAGTTCAGCTACTTCTAGCAGTTGAGTGCCTAGAAATGCTTAGGCAAATAGATGGTCTGTTCTTTGAAAAACCCAGCTGCTTCTGTCTCTGGCTGGATAACTGCTGTTTTGTGTGTATGTTTTACACCAGTTATGCCATCTCTTACGGTCTCCATTCCTGGATTTTCAGGATCACCAGCCATTTGCAAATGCCCACGATGTGCTGGCCCGCTCCCGCAGTCGAGCCAATGTGCTGAACAAGGTAGAGTATGCCCAGCAGCGCTGGAAGCTTCAGGTTCAAGAGCAGCGGAAATCCGTCTTTGACCGTCATGTTGTCCTCAGCTAATTGAGAATCAAATTCAAGGTAACTAGAAAACAACAATGCAGGCAACTGGAAAAAAATGGACTGATTTTTCCTGGGTTTTGTTTTAACACCCTGTTGATTTCACCAACTCTTGCTGGAAAATTCAAAACCCGAAACAAAAACGTGCTTGGAGTTTTTTTTGTTGTTGTTAACATATTAATAGTGACATTTTTTAAAGCACACACCAAGTCGCCAATAAACCTTATCCTATTTGTGACAAAGTACGTCTGCCTGTAAATTACCTGGAAGTTCTTTAACTGGAACAGGCATTCTCTGTTTCACCACACAGTTTTAACTTGGTTTTCAAGATAATTTTCAGGTGGGTATTTTTTGGCAGGGGAGGGGAGGGATGTGTGGGAACTGCTTACCATAACTTTTCTCAAGTCACTTTACTGAAAAAACTTTTGTAAATAGACTTTATCTTATATTTTTAAGTTTCATTTCTATATTGCAGTGTGGCCAGCCGCATCAAAGCCCTGACTTTCCTTTTTGAATTTTGCACTGACTGTCTTATAGGTGTCTGGTTGGCTGGCAGCTGCACTTTATGGTAAGCTAGATCTGAAAAGCCTGGTGCCTCTTCACGAAATGCAGATTTTCTTTTAAGTACTGTGATGTCTGGTGCAGTACATCCTAAAACAAACCGGCCACTTTCTAGTTTACTCTAATGGCTAACATAGTCTTGGCATGAGTGGTCTTTCTCATCCCCTAATATCTGTAATGATGAGTTCTAAGGACTTGGATACTTGCAATAAAGAAATTTTCTTTTAAACCAAGCCATGGATTGATGACATACACATATTGTCAGCACTTTTGGTCAGGTTGAGAGGCAGCTTTTTGAGCTGTGGTGTGTGCAGCATTTAATAAGTAATGGAGTTCGTGTGCCTCCCTCTGAAGGGTATAACAGTCACTGGATAATTGGCTTTTTTCTCCCTATGTCCTCTTTGGAATGGAACAATAAAATAATTTTTGAAACAGCTACCAGTGTATCTGTGTCTCTTAACTTTTCTCCTCTCCCTCTTTGCTGTATGATGAACTTGGAGATGCAAAGGCATGTGCACCCTATTGTGAGATCTGTTTTAGGCATAAACAGTCTAATCATAAAACATTGGTACTAAATTGCGCGCGTGTGTGTGTGTGTGTGTGTAGAGAGGGGGAGGGAGGAGGGAGAGAGAGAGAATGTATGGGTACTAAGGCCTCTGAAAGTATACATATACCATTTTGATATATTGAGAGATTTAAAATGCATGTTATAAGAAATTCTTGGCAAAAATTATAATTAAATTCATAAGTATAAGATTTTAGAAGCTATTAATGGATTTTTTAGTTAATAAAAAACAATTTTTCAGACCTACAAATTTAACCTAAATTACTGATTTTCTTATTAATATTAAAATATGTCATTTCACCTACAACCAAGTGAAATTTATTCCAAGAATTCAAGACTGGTTGAATATTCGAAGATCAGCTAATAAAACCTATCACATCAACAGGCTAGAGAAGAAAAATGAAATGATCCTATCAATAGATGCAGAAAAGGCATTCGGCAAACTTCAACACCCATTTATGAAAAACAAAACGAAACACCTCAGTAAACTAGGAATAGAAGAGAACTTCCTCAACTAGATAAAGAATATCTATAAAAACCCACAGCTTACTTAATGGTAAAAAGTGGAAGTGTTCCTGCTAAGATGAGGAACACAGCAAGGTGTCCTTAACACTGCTTTTCAGCATTATACTGCAAATCCTAGCTAATGCAGTAAGACAAGAAAAGGTATACAGACTGGGAAGGAAAGAATAAAATTATTTCAGATGGAATGATAATCTATGTAGAAAATGAAAAAGAACCACAAAACAAAAACCTCTTAAAAAGAATGATTATAGCAAAGTTGCAGGATAGGAAGTTAATATACAGAAGGTAATTGCCTTCCTATATTCTAGCAATGAACAAATGAAATTAAAACAATACCATTTACCAATACCAGCCCCCAAAATGAAATAGGTATAAGTCTAACAAAATATGTACAAAATATATATGAGGAAAACTACAAAACTAATGGAAGAAGCCAAAGAAGGACTAGATTTAATGACCGTGAATAGGAAGACTCGATACTGTCAAAATGTCAGTTTTTCTCAACTTGATGTGTAGATTCAATACAATCCCATTGAAAATCCCAGCAAGTTATTTTCCGTATTTCAGCAAACTGACTCTAAAGTTTATATCAAGAAGACAAAGAACCAGAAAAACCAACACAATATTAATGTAGAAGTACAGAGGAGTGACAATACCAATTTGAAGACTTACTATAAAGTTATAGCAGTCAAGTCAGTGTCAGTGTAGTACTGGCAGAATAGATCAATAGAACACAATAGAGAGCCTAGTAGACACATACAAATATAGTCAACTGATCTTTGACAAAGAAACAAAGACAATACAATGGAGGGGTTGAAAAGCTAGACACAGACCTTATGCCCTTCAAAATATTAACTCAAAATGGACTACAGACCTAAATGTAAAACACAAAACTATAAATGCCCAGAAGATAACAGGAGAAAATCTAGATTACTGTTGGTTTGGCAATGACTTTTTAGATATAACACCAAAAACACAAATCATGAAAGAAATAATTGATAAGCTGGACTGCATTAAAATTAAAAACGTCTGCTCTGAAAAACATTGTCAAGAGAAGTAGAAGACAAGCCACAGACTAGGAGAAAATATTTGCAAAAGACATATCTGATAAAATACTATTATCTAAAATATACAAAGAGCTCTTAAAACTCCACGGTAAGACAACCTGATTAACAAAAGGGCCAAAGACCTGAACAGACACTTTCCCACAGAAGACATCTAGATGGCAAATAAACATATGAAGAAACGCTCCACATCATATATCCTAATAGGAGATATTAAAATGACCTATTAGAATGACCACCATCCAGGACACTGATGACACCAAATGCTGATACAGATAAGGAGCAACAGGAACTCTCACATTGCTGATGAGAATGCAAAATGGTGTGGCCACTTCGGAAACAGTTTGACAGTTTCTTACAAAACTATATAACATACCCTTACTATAAAACCCAACCATCACAATCCTTGGTATTTATCTAAATGAGTTGAAATCATATAGACAAACAAAAAACTGCATATAGCCCTAACTGGTTTGGCTCAGTGGATAGAGCATTGGCCTGTGGGCTGAAAGGTCCCAGGTCAGATTCCAGTCAAGGGCATGTACCTTGGTTGCGGGCACATACCCAGTAGGAAGTGTGCAGGAGGCAGCTGATCAATGTTTCTCTCTCATCAATGTTTCTAACTATCCCTCTCCCTTCCTTTCTGTAAAAAAAATCAATAAAATATATTTAAAAAACAAAAACCTGCGTATAAAATTTTATAGCAGCTTTATTTAAAGTTGTCATAACTTAAAAGCAACCAAGATGTTCTTCAGTAGGTGAATGGATAGAGTATAACCAGACAGTGGAATATTCAGTGCCAAAAAGAAATCTATCAAGCCAAATTAAAAATACACAGAGAAACCTTAAATGCGTATTACTAAATAAAGAAGCCAATTTGAGAAGGCTACTTACTATATGACATTCTGGAAAAGGCAAAACTATGTATGGAGGCAGTAAAAAAAGTCAGTGGTTGTCAGGTATTGGGGAAAGGGAGGGATGAATAGGTGGAGCACAGAGGCTTTGTAGAGTATTTGAATAGTAAAACTTCTGCACTTGTCATTGTACAGTTGTCAAAACTCATGGAATATACAACACCAAGAGTGAACTCTATGTATACTACAGGCTTTGAGTGATAATGATGTGTCCATATTGGTTCATCAATTGTAACATATATTTGGGTGGGATGTTGCTAGTGGGGAAGAATGGGTGTGGGAACTCTACTTTCTGTTCAGTTTTGCTGTGCATCCAAAATTGCTCAAAAATATACAGTCTATTTAGAAGCCAAGAAATTTAATAGATATTTTAATAAACTAGGTTCACATGGATCTTTCTGGTTATGGCCTTAATCTGTATTTAAATAATATTGACCAATATCACACATTTTGAGGCTATTAAAGATAATTTTGATATAAAATAATATAACCCAGAAGAATGGGGAAGCATTCTTTTTACAAAAGACTTTGTTACAGGAGTCCAGTTTCATAAGTAAACCTTTCTATTTGGTATTGTTATGTGTTGTCATATCTACATGTTAGGTAGAAGAAAAAAAAAAGCAACACACATCTAAACCAGAACTGAGCAGTTCTGTTTAGCTGTAAGCTACTTTGCATATTGTTACTAAATGATCACCTATAAATCAGGTTAAATCTGACCGAATCCAAATTACAGCACCGAGGTGACAGTACTCAGGTAAGAGACTCTTCCCCAGAGCGGCCCCCATGGGGGAGAATAAGAATATGATTTATCGGAAAATCCCAAGGTATTGTTGGTAAGTGATGAATTTTGCCAGTTACCTGATTATTCCATTATTTTAAACTATCAGTTATGTTTATATGTTAAAAGATTCAGATTTTGCTGGTAATTAATTCATCTGGAGTAGTGGAAAAGGTTTTGGTTTGCAAGTCAAGAGACCTAGGTTCTGACCCCGGCTCTGCAACTAACTCTGCAAACTTAGCCAAGTTACATCCCTTGAGGGACTGGGTAAGAGGATTTGATTTTAAGGTTCCTCCATCCCTAACTTTCCATAACTCAATAATAGGTGTAGTTGTAGCTTTGTTTTTCACGTGCTAGATATTATTAATGTCTCTGCAAGTTGAAGCTTTTATATTCAGCAGAGCATCCAAAATTCTATTTAGAATGTTATCATTAAGACCTCATTTATTTCCCAGAAGAGCTCTAGGACAGAAACCTGGGACTTTTCCAAGATGGGTGAATTTGTTAGCTGGGCATGAATCTGGAACTGCCAGTCCCCAGCAGTAACAGTCTGTGTTGCTTTCTTTTAAAAACTGTACTCAGTTTCTACAAACATGTCCAGCCAGCTTCCACTAGACTTCCTTAATCTTCATTGCTGCATTTTGCATTCTATCACTCTGTTATGTTGTGGTTAAATCTTCTTTAAATAAAAGGTGATCATATTTAAATGCTACTACACTGAGTAGTGAGCTTTTGGTCCCAAAGCAAGCACTGATGAGAACTTTTTGGAAATGCTCAATAGAAAAGCTCATTGGTGTGTCTCCAGACACAAGGCTCTATTTCCCAGGATAAAGCAAAGTCTTGTTAAAGCCTAGACATGTTTAATCACCTGTGGCATATGCAAATTATTCAGATTTCATCTGAGTCCAGGTTTACGATAGTATTGAATGATCTGTCAGAAGAAAACCATTCTCAAAAAATTTGTGTGTGTGATTGGCTTTGATGGCATCTGCCTTATGTTGGTACCCTGCTGTGTCACTTCTGGCTTGTCAGCAATAGGCAGAAACAAGGCTCCGCTGTCAGAAATGTAGAAATACAGGCGCCATACTCATGGTGCCATCATTTTGTAGCTTCTGCCATACTTGTTCTCTCTCTACTCTCTATCTACTCTCTATCTCTGGCTTGGGAATTTCCTAACCGTTTTCTCTCGGCAACTTTTTCTTTTTGACACAATGTTGGCTAGTTTTTAATCTCCCAGAGGTTTTTGTTTTATGTTAGTTATTTCAGGTCATTTGGTCAGTAATTAGGAATCTTTCACTTCCTGTTTCTTTGTTTTGATTTCTCATGGGACCTATCACATTTATTTCATTCCCCCACTCCCACCCCCCTCTTAGGAGGAGTTTTTCTTGGCATTTACCCCTTTTCCAGCTTGTTTCAACATGATTTATTATAATCCTTAACCCTCATCCCCCACCCCTGTTACCCTTTCTGTTTTCCATAGTCATTTGTCTTTAGTAGCCATACTAGCTAGACTAGGCTTTTTCACAGGAATTGTACTACATTTTTTCACACTTGAATTCTGGTGCCTAGAGGCTGCTCCACCAATCACATGTGCAGCCTGCAGGGTTTTTGCTCCCCTCAGGTAGGGAAACAAGTGACAATGTTATCTAATCCTGCCCATAAGCATTAGGGCTGAGGATATGTTTTTATTGATTTGAGAGAGAGATGTGAGAGAGAAACGTCGATGGGGCTTTCCGTACTTGCCCCAGCTAGGGATTGAACCCATAACCTAAGTATGTGCCCTGACCCGGAATTAAACCTGAAACCTATTAGTGTACAGAAGGATACTCTAATCAAGCCACCTGGCCAGGGCATCACAGTGAATTTTTAAGAGTAAATGATTCCTTTTTTTATTTTCGGATTTGCCTCTAGCGCGTCAGGTATTATTTAGAAAGGCTATGCTGTGAGGTGGCATGATCATTAACTAGTTTGTAATTTCTCCGACGTGTATTTTAAATATTGTGGTATTTCGGTGTTTCCCAAACGTCAGTTATTTGCATACACCTTCACAGTCTTCGTTATCTGTGTTTCACCTGTTCGGGTATTTACTATTTTTCTTCAAACCAATTCACATTTTTTACTCAAGTAGATTTTATTTTTAAAATTTGTATCATACTATAAATGTGAAATCAGTGTCATTCACAATAAATGGAGGTGAAGAGTTAAATATGAGAGCCTAGCTAGAAAGTACTGCTTGCTGAAGGCTTCCCTCTGAGGAGGATCAGATAGCCTCTGGGAGTGTAGGAGACACAATCACCAGACTAACACTATATCTATGTAATCATTGGAACTGGAAGAGAATTAAAAGTCAATTTCCTCACCAGGTGAGTCAGTATTATTTCATGTTGTTTCTGTGCAGCATAAAAAATCCTCCCTCTTGCGCTAGCTGGTTTGGCTTGATGGATAGAGCACCAGCCTGCAGACTGAAGGATCCCGGGTTCAATTCCAGTCAGGGGCACACACCCAGGTTGTGGGCTTGATCCTCAGTGTGGGGCATGCAGAAGGCAGCAATCAATGTTTCTCTTTCATCGTTGATATTTCTAACTCTCCCTTCCTCTCTGAAATCAATAAAAATATACACTTTTTAAAAATCCTCCCTCTTACTACCCACAGAATATTGTAATCCCATCTAGTTTTCAGAATGTGCTCAAAAACTATACATCAAAGCAGAAAAGTCTTTAAAACATTGAACTCTGAGAAAACTGGTGATATTTGCTCTCCTTGGATTTGCCCAAATTAATAAACTTGGTTATGTTTCCAGGCTAACAAAGAAGTGATGGACAATAGAAGCTACTCTAATCTGCCAGAAAAAGTGCCTGTCTTCTCTGATTCTGCTCACCTGCCACTGAGCAGGTCCTTCTATCTGGACCCCATGGTCACTCTCCACTTGTACCCTGAGGCCCCGGTGCCATCCCCATACTTTGAAGACCTGCCATTTCTGCCCTTTTCCAGTGATTCGCTGGTCCTGGAAAATTACAGTGAACCCTGCCCCTTCCCAATGCCTTATCCAAATTACAGGAGGTGCGACTACTCCTACGGGCCCTCCTTTATACGGAAAAGGAACGAACGGGAAAGGCAGCGTGTGAAGTGTGTCAACGAAGGCTATGCCCAGCTCCGACTTCACCTGCCGGAGGAGTACCTGGAGAAGCGACTCAGCAAAGTAGAAACCCTCAGGGCTGCAATCAAGTACATTTACTACCTGCAGTCTCTCCTGCATCCTGATAAGGCCGAGACCGAGAACAACCCTGGGAAAGGTCCCACCATCATAGCGACTGCCAGCCGCCACACAGATCCCATTTTTAGAATCATTTGACTCAGTGGTACCAAATAGAAACAAACAGTATCATAAAATGGGGTTTCATAGCTTTATGCAGTTTTCCCTAAATGTAATTTCTGGGTGGGCAGGTAATAGCTCAGGTTAACCTGTGCTGGATCTTTCTTACCTGTGTTTCAGGTGTTCTAAACATCTCTAGCTTGAGAAGATGCTTCTTCAGCACTTTAGGGGAGCAGGAGTCCCAGGATTCTCTATACCTCTCACCTTGCCTTTCTCACACCTTTCGCCAGAGTCTCAGCCGGGAGAAACTCTTAAAAGCATTGTGTGAGGAATGGTTCCTGAATACTAGTAGTGCACTTTGCTAACCCTCATGCTAAGCAAACACAACGAACTCCCTTGATATGTCAAAGTTTGGTGTTTATTATGATTTGGGGTTGACAATAAATCTATGCCTTACCCATGTCATGATGGGGAAGTGTCTCAGTCTGTGGCACAAGTAGTTAACAAAACCTTGTTGTCATTTCAAGTTTTTTCCAAGTCATCCTTTTCCTGCATAGAGAAGACTCCCTTAGGCAGCTCAGTGTAGAGGATAAGAGGTCAAGCTCTGGAATCAAACTGCTTCAGTTTACACTGTGACTCTGCTACTTGCTCTCCATGTCTCAGCTCTTCATCCACAGAATGAGAATAAAAAGAATAGCAACTACCCAATATGTTTACTGTGAGGATTAACAGGTTAGAGTGCCTGGCACGTACGTATTTATAACCTTTATTATTGGTGTCATTATTATCCTCCTCTTGTTTTGTCCATTGCATTTCCATTCTCCAGGTTCTTTAAGCCAGAAAACCTGCAGCTGCCTTCACCCCTGGGAAGGATAGTCGCTGCCTTCAGAATATCAGTTCCTTTTCCCATGACTAGGCTCAGCTCTTCCTTCTCCCTTAGTTGCCCCTTCCCATCTGTCACCAGGCTCAGTCAGAACTTCCAGTACACTGTCATTCTCATCTCTACTGTGATTCTCCATGACGTCTTCCCACCCCAGCCATTACTTGCTTCTTTGTTTTGTATACACATTTCTGTGCAGTTTCTCTCCTGCTATCCTTACATGCCATCACACACCTCTCTGTCTTCTTCAGTAGACTGTAAGCTCCTTGAAATGGGAACCAGTCTTACTCATCCTGTACTCTTGGCGCTCAGCAAAGTCAGGCAGGTGTTGTCAGGAAATATTCGATGTTACTATTTTCCTCTTCCTACCCCGTTACGCATCTGGGTAACTGTTAACAGTCTCCTCCCCTGCCTCCCAGGCTCTGTTCTCAACTGGCTCCATCTTCAGTCACTCTTCCTTAAAGCATTACATGCCACTTCGTTGCTCAAACCCCAGGACGACGGCATGTTTTTTGGTTTGTTTTTGTTTTGTATGTTTATCTGCTTGGTTTTAAAGGCTCCCACCAATCTGGCCCCTTCCTAAATCTCCCATGAAACCCATTCCTACCCCAAAAAGAAAGTTTTGCAAATGCATCCTTCCCTGTTAGCTCTTGCTTCCTACCTAAATTGGAATAGTCCCTATGGAAATTTCCCTATGGAAATCCTACCTGTCTTATTTAGGAATCCTCTCACTGCCAGGGACTTCACTGGTTTTTCTTGGACTCTAACTTTATGCAGCAAAGACCTCAGCCTTTAGGTATGTAGTCCTGGGTAACAGTCATTCTGACTATTAAGTTATGCTCTGTGAGAGTAGTCATCGGATAGGAAGGAAGGAAGGGCCGTAAGGAAGAAAAAACCCAATCCAGACTGGTGCAATCAGTAAAGGCTCACGTAACTGAAGCTTCTCCCAAGGCCAGGCTCAACCGTCACATGTCTTCTTTAGGTCTATCCCTTGTCTTCCTCTGGGAAGTTTCAGTGTCCCAGAACGGCTGTCAGGAGCTCCCAGAACCACACACTTCCTTATTACTTGTAGTAGGAAAGAGTCTACAACCCAGGTGTTCCCAGCCAAAGCCCCGAGCGCCCCAGGAACATGTCTGTGCCTAGCCAGTCCCTGCAGCCAGGGGTTCGGGATGTGCTGATTGACATGTTCTATCTGTGGAGCTGGGGGTACCTTCAGCCTCTCCTAACCACATGGATCCTCAAGTAGAGACAGGAACTGGTGGTACAGGGGAATAGTAATGTGGGAGAGACACCCACCAATGTCCCTACATGCTGTTTGGTATTCTCCACGGAACACTGCTGGGCACACAACCGGTGCCCAACGACTGACTGTCAAGTGTCTCAAAATACCAGCCTCTCCCCTGTTCATGAGAGCAGAAGCTAGAATTCTGTTGCTCTGGTCCCTGCTGTCCTCTCTCGCCACCCCAAGTAGTCATCACCTCACCTCTGCTTCTCACAGAGTCCTGTCTGTTACAGACAGACATGCCCGCACCTTTGTTTTAAACTACTGACAAATTCTATGTGAGAATCCCTAGTCCAGCCAGTGGCTCCCCGACCTGGCCTCCTGCTGTCTCAGGGTGGAGCCAGATCAATAGTCCTGAGTTTGAGGGTCAGCCCCCTCCCTTGCAGGGCTCCCCTGGGATCCCTGAGGACTTCCCACTATGGCTGGCTCTTCTGGGCAGTGGGCAAGCCTCAGCTTTTGGGAATTGAAGCTACAATGACCTTTCTCTCCAATACCCTCTTCACCCCCTCTTCAAAGAGAAAGGGAATAACACCCCTCCCCCTTCTCCCTGCACCTGCCTTCCAAGGCCCCCTTTCACTCCTCTGCACATGCCCAGTACACTCAGCCCACAGTGTTCCCCTGGCTCACACCCATGGCAACCTGCTTGGCAACCTGGAGTCAGTTGGGCTGAGGCCTGAGTCCAACTGTCAAAAGGGGCCAAGGCTGAGGTGGAGGAGGCTGGACTGTGGGTAAGTCTTTCTGTGGGTTCAGACCTGTGGACTGCAGCAGGGCAGACCCTCATGGGTTCTGCTGGCAGGGGCAGCACGATCGTGGGCCCTGAGTCACAGCTGCTGCCTCTGAGCAGGTAGGGAGGCCACAGCCCTGGGATCTCAGCTGGCCTGTGGCTGAGTTGGTCCTCCAGGTGACTGGGTTGGGACGGGAGTCAGGCTTGGGCTAGGGGTCATTTGTCATCAGGGTTAGGATTTTTGAAGCAAAGCATGGCCCTACCCTCAGAGGCCCCTACACTTGGGGAGGAGGGGGAGGAAAAACTAATGTATGCATTGAGCTACGTATATGCCAGGTGCTTTTCATGTACTGTCATCCCCTGAGTGGTAACAAGCACACAGGTGAGGTGAGCATGCAGGCCTCAGGCTGTGAAGGTTTTAAAGCTGGCTTCTCCAAAATCACAGCTCTCGCTCTCTTGAAATGAGGTTCCTGAGGACACCCTGAGCGTCTGTGCGAGTGAGTGGGACTGCGGAGAGGCCGATGGTCCCTGGCCACTAACCGCTAACCTTGCCCCAGCCCATGTCCTCTGCTGGGCTGTGGGGCTGCAACTCAGACAACCATAGTGCTTGTTCTAGGTGGTGTCTCGAAGGCCATGGAATCCTCCGCAGAGCCTCGGCGGCCTTTGCCCAAGTACTGCAGCGTGGCCACCACTCTGGAGGCCCCCGCCTGGGCCAGCGCTGCTCCTCCCTGGGACCTGTCCTTCAGCTGCCCCTTTGCCCTCCAAGCACCCTGGCTCACCTGGCACAGCCCTCTCACCAGGTACCCATCTCTGCCCCTCCTGAGGAAATGGTGTGCACCTTCCTTTTTCTTCTCTGTCCTGTGGCTCTAGAGAGTGAACTGTGAGGGAGAGAATAAACGTCCTGGGAAGGCCAAAGGGCTCTCCACTGCGTGGGCTATGATTTGCTTATGGTATTACATGACCCCGGTCTAAACTGTGCTCCCAATTACCTCAAGGGCTGACCTGGCTGGCTCACCTTGTAGCAGAGTGGCAGGTATGAGAGCAGGCATGTGGGAGAGAAGGCAGGCAAGCAGGCATCTCCATTTACAAAGTTTCTAGACCACTTTTTGAAAAGTATTTTTATATATGTAAATTTTTATTGGTTTTAGAGAGGAAGGGATGAGAGAGAGACACAAAGAGAGAGAGAGAGAGAGAGAAACATGAATGAGAGAGAATCATTGATGGGCTGTTTTCTGCACACCCCACATTGGGGATCAAGCCTGCAACCCAGGCATGTGCCCTGACCAGGAATCGAACCATTACCTCCTCATTCCTAGGTCGAAACTCAACCTCTGAGCCATGCCGCTGGGCTCTAGACCATTTTATCATCCATCCACTGTGGACTTGCTCTGGCCTGCGTGAGAAATTAGAGTTTCTGCCACCAATAGCTAAGCTGAGGTCTCCAGCCCCTTCTCAGGTTCCCTCCGTTGTCCTGGGTTTTCCTGATTAGTATCCTCAGTTAGGTGCCTAAGGAGGGGAAAGGCAGCCCAGCCTACAAGCACACCCCAGCTGTGTAAGTCCCAGGCATTCATGCCCATGCTACTCAGTCCAGTCTGCCCAGGCTACGGACATGCCAGCTTGCACTCTTAATAGCCCCTTTCTTGCTTCTCCCGCCTCCTGTGTGGGCCATCTCATTCAGAGCCAGCGTTAAAGCATCTCTGCATCCAGGCTTACCCACAAAAGTAAACAGCTTCTTCAGAAAACCAAACCCTGACTCAACAATCATCTCCTCACCCCTACCCCACCCCCGGCTGTGACCACAAAATTCCCAGAACTAGCTTCTCCTTTTTCCTGTCCCCACAGCCCCTTATTCGGCTCCTCTGTGCTTCCCCTGCGCAAGTGCTTCCTCCCTCTGACCCCACAGCGCCAAGCCATCTTACACATCCGCTCCTCTGTCATTCCCGTCCGAGCCTCCCCACCTCATCCTGGAATCCCACACACCCACTTGGTATGTACCTTCATGGTACTCTTTTCCTGGTCCCCAGCCTAATCTCAGAACCGGCATTAATTGAGCATACCAAGGCTAACGACATTTTGATTACCCTGCAGCCATTCCCAGTCCTCACACAATGGTACCCCTCACTATCCTCTCCTTCTGCCCAGGCTCACAGTCTGTCTCCCGGAAGTCCTCGAGGGGCACTCTGGGTGTGGATTTCTGTTCCACGCAGCTTTGCGTGTCACACACACGCCATGGCACCGTGCAGACCTGCCTGTGGAGCATGTTTCTTGATGGTTTTAGGGCTTAGTCTTCTCTACTCCCTAATTCCATTTGCTTTTCCCCAGATGTGCATCGTATCACCCGTGTCTCCCCACTGCTGACCCAGCACGGCAGGGGCCCGCCAGGCTGGGGAGAGTTGGAGATGCTGCTGGCACGGGGGTCCTGGCAAGAAGGGGACCCGATGGCTTTTATTACCGGGCGCAGATAAAGAGTGCTCCAGAGGCAAGTTGTCTCTGCGACAATGGGTGTACTTGTCCCTGTCCCTTCTCCAAACGGCCTCCGTGTGTGAGAAACCCCCTGGGCAGCCATGGTTGTGGGGATCCGTGTGCTCCCTGTGGTACTTCCTAACTCCAGATCGTATTCTGGGTGCTTTCTTGCCCACAGCTGGAGAGGCAGGGGGCTCTGCTTATAGAATTTGAGGCTCCCCTTGTCACAGGCCCAGAGCTGCCAGCCCCGCGGCAGAGCGTGGTCTTAGGAGAAGATGTCATCCGGTTCTCACCACCCACGGAACACTCACTACAGCCTGGGGACAAGGTGCTGGCGCCCTGGGAGCTGGACAGACAGCGGTATGGCCCTGCCACTGTTTTGGGCTTGGAGGCAAGAGGCCCCCAGAGAGGTAAGGGAAGCTGCTCTGTCCTATGAGCCCCTGAAGGAGCCAGGCTGGTGATCAAGCCAGAGGAGAGAGCAAAGGTGTCTTTGCAGCTCAAGGGTCTTAGAGGCATTAAAAAAAACCCCAAACCCTTGCCCCAGCCGGTTTGTCTCAGTGGTTAGAGGTTGGCTCACAGACTGAAGGGTCTCAGGTTCGATTCCAGTCAAGGGTAACGTACCTTGGTTGCAGACTCCATGCCCAGCTCTGGGTGGGGTGCGTGTGGGAGGCAACCAACCCATGTGTCTCTCTCTCATACAGATGTTTCTCTCTCTCTGCCCTCCTCTCTCCCTTCCACTCTCTCTTAAACATAACGAAATAAGTGGAAAAAATATCCTTGGGTGAGGATTAACAGAACACATACACTCAAAACCCTTACCCCCTCACTTGCTGTTTAATCCTGTGGGTGGCAACAGATATATAATCATATCTTTCAGATTAAAAACCATTTTTTTTGTCAGGGCACAGGCGCCTGCAGCTATGATGGCTCTGTTGGTTAGGGCTGGTGCGGTGGGGTTAGTCTGGGTCACACCAGTACTCCTGGCCTGTCCCCACCCAGCTGTCCAGAGACAGGGTCAGTCCCTTCTGCAGGGCTGACCAGGCAGCATCACTGACATGCAGAGAATCAGAGGAGGAGGTTCCTCCTTCCCTTCCCCCACCCGAGGAAGCATTTTGGTTTTGACATGAAAATGGAGACAAGGAGGTGTGGGGGTAAATATGGAGCCTCTAACCCTTCGAGGGATGCTCCCGGAACCCCCCGCCCCCAGAAGTGTGCATGGGAGGCAGGCAGAGCAGCAGGGCTGCGCTGAGTTTTGCCTTGGGGGATAGGAGAACCCTTATCCCATGACATGGAAGTGGTGGTTGTAATAAAATGTTGCCATTTTCTATTACGCAGCATCCAAAGAAGAAATCACTGTCCACTTCTGGAACGGCAGGACAGCCACAGTGCCTCGAGGAGGGGCCTGGAGGGTGCCCCCTGCTGTCTGGCAGAAGGCTGTGGAGAGGCTGCACTGGTCTTTCACCAGCAGGCCCCCCACTACCCTGCTCTGGGCCCCTTGCTGCTCTCTGCTGGGGCCGGGCACGGGCTATGTCACCCACGGGCTTCCACTGGGCACCCCGTTCCTGTGCCCTCCCTGCCACGCCCGCGCCTGCTGCCAGCTGCTGTGCCAGGGCTGCCCCGGCTGCTGCCCTCTGGCTGGACCCTGGTGGCCTCTCACCAGGACCTCGGAGGCCACGACCAGAGAACAACCAGAGGCAGAGCTAAAGCCCAAGGTGCAGCCTCTGCCCCTAGAGGCTCCCAAAAAGGAGAAAGTGGCCGTGCAGGCTCCCATGGCTGTTTCTTCCTCCTCCTGCTCTGAAGAGGATTTGGAGAAAGATCTGGAGATGGGCCTTCCTCAGCGGCTGGTGGTGGACAGCATAGTCACCTCCGACCCCGTCCCTCCTGAGAAGACTCGGAGGAGGCAGGCGGGCCTGGGCCAGCCCGAGTGGAGGTACTGGAGGAGGAACGGGCCTGAGCCGCCTCCGGGGAAGCCAGGTACACCTGGCTTCTTCTGAGGCAGGGCCCGGGCCCTTGCTCCTCCTCTCCCACAGGTCTCTTAGGAATCTGAGCCGCCTGACCACTGAGCTGGGGTTGGAGTAAAACTTAGGAGTGTGGTCATGTTGAAGGGGAGTCTGTGGTGAGAGGGAAAGGATAGGTTTTCATTGAAGCAGGAAAGCCCAGCATGAAAGGATGGGCTGATTTTTTATGCAAAGGTTTGCATCCCTATTGAACAACTGTCCTTAGTCTCTGCGTACAGGGCGCTGCCATTGTCTGTTTTTACTGCCCCCCCACCCCTAGCTGCCCGCCTTGTCCTTGGAGTCACAATGCCTGCAGGTGTTGATTAGTCTTCAACACCCTGAGAAGCAGATAGGACACTGGTCATCAGACCCTCCCCTCCAGAGGGCCCTTGAGTAAGTCAGAAGCAGGACACTGCATGCTGCTACTTGTTCTTTCCCACTCGGAGGGAAGTAGTGCTCTTGCTGGCAATCCGCAGCCACTCCCAGGCCTCTTCCCCTTGAGCTAATAAGGGGCTCTCCTTCAGGTACTGGGTCACTTGTTGCTCTGGGTAGAGGTAATTCTTGGAGCTGAACCATGAGAATCAGTGGATCTGCCTTCTGCCAGGGCCAAATCCTGCACCCAAAGCTGTGGAGTGTAGGCCTGAGATGGGTTGTGGAGAAAGGGGCATCCCCAGCCCTAGGCACAGACCGGGCACTACATTCCAAAACTCAATGGCGTGTGCCCAACACCAGAGCTCTTCCTTCTTCCCGCGGACTTTGTATTCTTTAGAGGAAATGTGCGACTTTGTCTCCTCACTGTGCCTGTAGCCATCAATACTGATGCTGAGTCCGTCTTGGGCTCCACCTCGGGATCTGCCTCTCACCAATCCTCTTGTATGGGTCCGTCCGCCCTCCACACGGGTTTCTTTCAGGCACAGGCAGTGAGGTTCCTGTTTAACCTAACCTAGTGATCCTGGAACAGTCTGCCGGAAGCCACATTGCTCTCCTCCCTTGCTTGTGGTTAAAACAGGATTCAATCTGTAGTTTTAAGTCAGGAGGGGATGGATTTCTCTTCAAGTATCCCAATCTTTTTAGACATTGCCCTGCTCCTCAGGAAGTTACAGTCCCCGCCCCACTCAACCTCTGAACTCCCCCCCCCCCCCCCAGCTTAGGATCTCCTCTTTGAGATCAGTGTGATAAGCTCCTTCAGCTGGTGGTGATTGGTTACCTTTGCTTCTTCTACTGGCTGTTTTTGAAAAACTGGTTTGATAACTTCTACCCAATGCCAAACCTAGTGATCAGATACAACTTTCCTCAAAAACATAGTAGCCAGAAATCTATTTTTTATTTAAATATAGAGAACAGTGCTAGGTAGTGAAGAGTCTTTGATTCTTTTTTTAAAAAAATATATTTTATTGATTTTTTACAGAGAGGAAGGGAGAGAGATAAAGAGTTAGAAACGTGGATCAGCTGCCTTCTGCACAGCCCCCACTGGGGATGTGCCTGCAACCAAGGTTCATGCCCTTGACCAGAATCGAACCTGCGACCTCTCAGTCTGCAGGATGACGCTCTATCCACTGAGCCAAACCAGTTAGGGCTGATTCTTGGTAGAGTTGTTACTCAAGTCGTCCAGACTAATCCCATCAAAGGGTGGCCTACTCAGCACATCTCACTGAATTTTGGGTTTAGGCAAAAGATGCTGCAGCATCCAGAAAGAAGAGAAGGGCCACAAGCAGCAGAGAGGACAAATGGCAATAGGGGAGAATACCCAGGAGCTGGTCCTGGAAGCAACCAACACAAAGCCTCTGCAGACCCTGCCAGACCAAACGGAACGTGGGAAACTGAGTCAGGGGACCACTGCGACGCGTCAGAGACACTGGGAGGCCTGCGACGAAACGCCGAGGAGCTAGGTAGAGCAGCGTGGCGGGGTAGGGCTGCTCCTTGTGTGTGTGGTGTGTTTTGTTTTCAGTTTCAGTTGACATTCAGTCTTAGTTTCAGGTACAGCACAGCGGTCAGACAATTATATCATTTCCAAAGTGATCCCCCAATAAGTCTGGTGCTCACTGGCACCATGCATAGTTTTGCAACATTACTGACTGTATTCCCTACGCTGTACTTTTATGTCCCCGTGACTATTTTGTACTTGTAAGGGGCTTCCTAAGGACTCCTTCCAAGATTCTTTGACCCTTGGGGTCACATCCCCTTTCAAAATAAAACCCATGGCTCCCCTTTCCAAAAAATGCACATACCCACAATTTAAAAAAAATGCTTTTAACTGATTTTAGAAAGGGAGAGGGAGAGAAACATTGACGTGAGAAATATCAGTTGGTTGCCTCCTGTATGCATCCCAATCAGGGATTAAACCTGCAATCTGGGTACGTGCCTTGACCAGGAATCGAACCGTTAACCTTTCAGTGCATGGGACGACATTCAACCAAGCCACACTGGCCAGGGTGCCCAGAATTTTGCATATAATTTCAAAAGGCTTACAGAACCTACAAGGTCATTATAAACTTCTTGGGGGTGCAAGGATCTCCATTTAAATGACCCCTTATTTGGTGATGGGCATGGATGCTTTCTTAGGCCGCATGTCCCTGGGAGTCCGTTTCTCACTAGGAATGCTAATATAGCTCTACTTAAAATCTCGATTCATCACATAAAATGCTGGCATTTTTTCCTGAGGAAAGACATGTTCAAAATGAGAGGAATAACTAAAATGAAAGGTGCAGCAATACTGTTGGTGTGGTAGCTTAGAAGTTAAGGACACATCTATGACTCTTTAAAATCAGTGACTTTTGATCCTTAAAATTACAGTCAGCATACGACCCTCAGGATTCTTTCTCTTATAGGAAGCAAAGGAGAGTGAATACCTGAGGAAGAGTCACAAAGTGGCTGGCACAGCCTTCAGTGGTAGAGTGCAGGCCACAGATGACAGTCGCATAAGCAGCAGCATCTTCACCTCTTTCAGACTTCCCTGCAGACGGACGCAGGAAGGCACCTGTCCCAAGAGCCACAGGAGTGCTGCCGGCCCTGCCAGTCTCCCTCCTGGCGAGATGAGCGTGAGAATGCTGTCCCACAGAAATCACAGGTCGTGGTCAGCCTGCTTTGGGCAAGTGTATACACAGCCTCCCTGCCACCTTTTCATAAAGCTTAGTTGTACATGAATGACATTTTGTTGCTTTTAATGCCAATAAAAAGGAATTCTCTTTATTTACAAATCTCTCCTTTTATTATCATAATTATCCTTTAGTTGGAAAGCAAGCAGTAAAAACTATTCAGACAGCATCATTATTTCTTCAGGCAGAAAAGGGTGAGAGGTTAAAAACTTTTGAGGTTAAAATAGGCCCCGAGAGAGACAAGCTCTGGGTCTCAGGAAAGCTGCCCTTAAGAGCAGGATTAATGTATAAATATTAACAGAATCATATGGTGGCTTTATTCTCCTCGATACTTAAAAAAAGGCAACGTGACAAGTCAACATCAGATAGGAAATACCAAGTCCACACTTTGTCCAGAATCAACCACCACCACTTGAGTCTTCTTGGTTAAGTCATTTGCACCCACAGTGACAGAATAGGTCCCTGGATATACTTCTATGTAGAGGTCCTTAGAGATGTTCTCAGCCTGGAAGGAGAGCGGATATTAGCGGTTTAGAGATTTTATATCCCAATGCCCAGGGCCCTTCCACCAGGCTTCCTTTGTGTGCCAGAGGCTAGATGGAATAAAGCATTCCTGTGGGAGATGGAGGTTCCATTTGCAAGTCTCAGCCACATAGTAGGACTATCCTTTAGGTAAGTCTCGTGTATTCCTAGGCTTGTTTCCTTATTCTAAGACTTTGGTAACACCTGCCTCACATGTGAGAACACTCTAGATGCTCAAGTGTTATAGGAACATGAGTCGCAAAAGGAACACTAGCTGGTAGAAAGATAAGAACTTGGTAGAAGAAAAGACTAAGGACATTGTTTTGTGGATCAAAAGCAGACAGCGGCACTTGTCACACAGATGAGCAGTCATGGCGAGGCACCTTGGAGTGATGAGAATCATTCTTTTTCATTATTAGGACAGTGAGACATTTCCTTTCTCCTAAAGCTGGGAATATGAGTAGCTTCCTTCCTGTCATGAAGCAAGTCAGGTTCTCCTGGTGCAAGAACACTGGAGGCTGGAGTAAAGGGAAAACTTTATGGCTGGAGCTGAGCTGAGCACAAACCTCCAAAGACAGACTTCATGCAAGGCAGGGAAGTGCGTCACGGCAGGGGTGCAGGCAGCGGGGTCTTCGCTCAGAACAGAGCTGTCATTAAGAGCCCAGCTGCTATTCCTTAGCTGGGATGCCACGCATGCTCACTCAGTGCTCAGAAGGAACCGCAGGCAGAGCTGTCATTCCCACCACCACACTCGCTGGAGGAAACCAAGCCCTGGTCAGCAGATTCCACTAAGGAGGATAATGATAATTTGTATACTTCCTCCCCCTCCACATGACAGACATATTTGAAGCCAATTTTCCCCCTAAGCTGTTATATGTTATATTCTTTCATGTTTACGCCAGTTGCTACAAAATTGGGTTTAGTATCATTTAACTGATGTGAATGTATGAGACAATGCCACAACTATTTATTGGTTATCAACTATGTAAATAAAAGTAGGTTTCAGAAAATACAGCTGTATCAGAATTGCAGAAAGCCAAGGATGCCTTGTTTGTTTGGATAAAAGGAAACGGGAGGGAGGGGGAGGAGGGGGTTCGGCATCTGTGTTTCCCACACCGTGAACATGTGGAAGATTAGGGATACCAAAAGCCAGCAGGGTTTGGAGGCATCTAAGCCTAACTGCTTGCATTTGTATTAGAAGCCGAATGTACTTAGTTGCTAAACTCTAATATATTCTGAATCCTGGCTAGCACACTGTAGACAAACAAAAACTAAGCAAATGATCGCAGCAACATGCTGGAGTTCCTTCCCTCAGAATTCCAGCCCTGGCCAGTTCCAGATTTCCTGAATTTAAAAACTAATGAGCACTTTATCCTAAAAATGAGAAAGTCGTCCTTACATGTTTTTACAGAGAAATGTTAGTGGAAAATAGGAACAAGTCCCTTCAAATGTTTTAGAACCCGATCTAACCAAGCGTATATGTTTCAGAATTGTAGCGATGGTATTCACTTTGTAAGCAGAGGGGTCAGGCCGCTCCTGCTGCTCCAACAGATGGTGGAATTCCAGCAGGACCCGCCAGCCCAGCTGAGTTGTAGGAACTGAGATGTGAATACTTCGCATTCTTTCCAACCACAACTATGAGTCCAGGCACAGAGAACCCCTGAAGCTTCCATTTGGGGAAGGATACCAAGGAAACATTTTACACTGAACCGCAACGTGTGCAGTCCCCACAAGGATTAACAACATCCCAACATGAAAATGCTGCGGGCCCAGTACAAAGAGCTCTAGAGTCACCAGGTCAACTGGTTCATGAAATGGCCGTGTGGGGAGGCCAGCAGGAGCTCCGTACTCACAGGCTGGGGAGCCTCTAGCGTACACTCTGTGGCTGGACAGATGCCTCCAAAACCCAGGGGTGTTTCTTGTCTCTGGAGAAATAAACAGAAACATTAGTGCCCAGGCTCTGACTTCTGGATAATAAAGAGACAATTTCCTACTTTATGAGGACCTAACCATTGTTCCACCCATTTTTCTAAGTTGTCACCTACATTATTAAGGCTTTCACTAGTAGTGAATCCTGGGGGGCATTTTTAGATGTTCACCATGATTATTTTTTATCCTCCTTGGGCTTTGGAGTCAGATAAACCCGAGTTTGAATCCTGTCTACTCTTTGCTGAGAAGGGCAGATTAATTTCCCCCAGCCTTTCCTCATCAATAACATGGGGGCACTAGACTGCAGGGAAGATTTAAAGCGTAGAAGTGCCTGACATTTTACAGGCTCTCAGAAAATAGGTTATTTACTGGACTTGTCTTGGGAATGGGGGCGCTAGTAGGGAATAGGCTGACCTGATAAAGTCCATTTCCCACATTTATAGGAGAGAATGGGAGGATCGGAATGCCTCTCGCTCACATGTGACCCCCTCATCGTCAGACCGGAAAAGGGGAGCCGGGGCTTGGGCTGTGGTGTGACTCTTCATATCCCAGGCAGAGAAACAAGAGGGACTTTCCGCATACATCCCGCTCTCACTCGTATCCCTGTGGCCACGCTTCTGTTCTTTCTCTGAACCCACCGGCCAGGGAAGTCAGAGATCCAGCTGTGGATTGGACTCTGGATCTAAGTTCACTATCTCTGAGTACAACTAGGAGTTTAAAAACAAAAACAAAACCATCTATTCTCCTCAAAAACAACAACAAAGGATTTCTGTTGAATCAGTTTCACAAGTAGAATATTTGTCTCTCCCAGAATGAAATGTGGTAAAAAAAACAGTAAGTTTGTAGTGATAGGCCTGTGATATTACCTTTAGGAAAAGTATTTTGTTACAGAGACCTCCTCCTTGCACTTTCTTTTTTAAAGTTACCAACGACATGATAGGTGTCACTAGCTTAAGAGTAAAATATGTGCTCATGAAAAATCTCTTTTCTATCCCTAGATGGAGAAGAGGGTATCTGAAGCTCTTCTCATTAACCTGCCCAAGAATCCCATGGCCCAGGACTGCAGTTTCACTGGAAGATCCCACGGTGGCCTCAGTCTTATACTTTGGACATGTTCATGGCTGTAAGTTCTCCAAGACTGGGGGTGGAAACATTTCTGCTGAGCACTGTAATGCTGAGTCACACAGGCAGCCAATAATATAGACCCAGCAGGAGCTCCCAGACCTGAGGTCTCCCACCTTGGGAGGCTGGGTGCATAGCACAGGACGTGAGGATACACACCTGGCCATTCCCGAGGTCCGAGCACAAGTGCAGCTGCGACTTCCCTCTGTGATAACGATAGACATGGGGTGCCCCTCCTTCCTCTGGCACAGATGAATAGTATTTCTGGAGAAGTAACGTGAAAGATGTTGGGTAACCATGTAGATAAATTTTCAAAAAAACTGTTACTTGGGCAAAGTATGGTTAAGAAGGGAGACAAAAGAGCACAGATAAGTTACCTGCCCGCTCGACAGGCCTCTGAGGTCATCTGCTAAATCTCAGCCCCTGCAAGTGGCTGCAGAGAAGGAAATTGCGTTTGGCATCACTTTGCTGCCACCTGCTGCCTCTGAAGGGCAAGAGCTCTGGCCAACTAAAGCCCTGCCAGCTTAAATAACTTTCTTATCTGTGCCCCCACGTCAAATACGCATGCTCTTTCACCTCCTCTCACGACAAGTTCTAATGAACAGTTTATTGTCTAACTTTCAGACAAGGACAAGGGAAGAGAGGGATGCATCTCCTCGAGACGGGGAAATAACCACAGGAACTATAACATAAACCCAAGAGCTATGCGGCCAGTTCTCCCCTGTGGAGGAAAGGAGGGCGAGGTCTCCAATTTAAGGAGAATAATCCAAAGGAGCAGAAAGCAACTACATTTTTCTCGTCTACTTCCTTTTCCCCCTTGAAGTTAACCTTAGATGTGCCCCTGGTTGTGACTAATGATGAGGACATTGCTAGCCTGCTTGTTTTGAACACAGTGCAGGGTCAGCGTTTAAGGCGCGAGACCCAAAGAATGAGGAGCAGGGGAAAGCACTTCAAGACGCAAGTCTCATGATGGACCTCAGGGGCTGCTTCAACATTGTGAAGGCAGACTCAGAACACTGTTCTTAATTCCACCTCGGAAAGCCAGAGGGTTCTGAGGCTCCATTCCGTAACGGATACTTGAACTGAAAACCACAATGAAGAACACCAATTTGCTAAACCTCAAACCAAAGACAAATATTATCCCTTTTACTGAGCCATGAACCCAAGTTTAAGTTGGTCACTTTATAGTGGAGCCCAAGTTATGAATTTTTCTAAAACCATTTCACAGAAGCAGGACATAAAAATATTCTCTGAACTATATCTCACTGGTTGGAATCCTGTTCTTGGGAGTCACAGGGACTTCATAAAAGACGTAGAAAGATTAGTGATTTTTTTTTGAAATCTTAACATATTACATTGAAAAGCAGGACAGAAACAAGGTTATTCTCTTCCTTCTCCCTTACAGACCAGCATCCTTACAACCACACTGGAATCATGAAGAAGTTAAAGGGTGGAAGAGACCCCGCATCTGTTGCAATTCTCAGATGATAAAGAGTGCCTTTCATGCAGGTGATTTCCTTGAATGGTGGCTGGCCTGCCTCCACCATTCCCTCCAAGTACTTAATAACGACGTTAATATATAGTTTGGAGGAGAGGGTCTTAAAAACCCTTGTTCAGCCACTTCAATGAATGGTACCCAAAATCCTAAGTCCCTCGTGCTACAGTTTATGAAATTTCTGATGTTCGTTTCTCAGTGGAAACAAAGAGACTGGAAAGGCTGGCAAGGGTTTGAGGAAGGGACGGGTGAGAACCACTAACTGGCCAAAGGCATTACAGTCAACATGTGGCAGAACCTGGATGATTCCTGGGAGGCTGCTCCTGCCCTTAAGCCACATACCTCTTCCCGTGAGGGAGCTGCATCTGTTCCACAGAACCGCTGTGTGGCCCTCAAGCGATACAGACCCACAGGGGCCAACTTAAAAACCGCATTACCAGGCACTTGAAACAGAGGTTAAATTCCTAACGTAGGGATTGCGTTTCAGTTTTCATTTCAATACATTTTGAAAACGGAGAGGCTCAGTTTCAGTTTATGGTGATCCTACTGATTTTTTTTAAAAAGACTCCATGTCAGTTAAAAGTGTTAAAAACGGCAAATAGCTGGATCTGATTGTGTCAGAATTCAGCAAATAAGCATTTTCCCTCCGACTCGTCTGAAACACTAGAGAGAACAGAGACCTTTTCTCCGTTCACCGCTGTATCCTTACTAACAATTCCTGGATTAGGCATTCAAACAAATAGTCGTGGAATGAATTCGAACATGGATTTACCACTGGGTTTAAATCCCTGAGTGATTACAATCCACCCACAGTGATGGGCAGTGTGAACCGGTGGTCTCCAGATCCTCCCTAAGTTCCACAAAGACCACCGTGTGATCCATCGCCAGGCAGAGCGGGGCATGGCCTCAGCTTACACCAACTTACCCCACACTGACTTGAAGTATAGTCCATGAATTCTGCCATGGTTCTGAAAGAAGCACTGAGGGTCGGGCATCTTTCTTCTCTCTGTTTGAATAAATGGCAAGTCACAGGTGAGATCTGGTATTCCCTTCTGGAGAGTGAAGTCATGTAGGGACTAGCTCCCTCTTTACTTTTTGAAAGGCTTAGAAACTAAGTCAGTAAGAAGGGTCTTACTGAGAAAGAATTCCAGCTCCACAAGGAACCCACTGACATGCAATTTACCCAGGACAACGACTGGTTTGCGGGCTTTCTTCTCAGATGGTGGCAAGTAATTTTTTTTTTTTTAATAAAGTAACTAACCAGGGCCGAGCAGCATCCTAAAGCTACCCAATAATGATCTGTCAAATGTGGCGAGTTTTCAGAGGGCTTTTTTCCGTTCGTGTCCTGATACTTCACAGCTCTGGCCAAGAGCAAGATCGCTCAGCTGCTTCCGTGTGGCCCGTGCCCGGGCCCAGCGGGCCGCCGCCGAGCGAATGAATGGGCTGGTCCCGGCACAGGGGCCTCACCTCTCCTGTGGGAAGGCGCTGGGGGCCGGCCGCGGGCCATCGTTCTCGGGAGGGCCGCTCCGGGAATATGCCCCCCACCTTGCTTTTGGCAAGCTCCAGAGAATGCCAGTCCACTGCCCTCCTCTTAGCCCGCTCCAGCACTTCCTGACCCAGTCTAGCCGAGCGCTGCAGGGAACGCCGGTCCATCCCGTTCAGCGCCGCGACCGCCAAGTAGTTCTCCATGTCTACCTAAGCGGGTACATACACACACACAAGGGCGGGTCAGCCTGCTGCCGCGACCCGGCTCCAGATCCGGGTCGGAGCCAGGGCCTCAACCTCCCCAGCAACCAGCGCTCCCGGCTCCGCCCCCCCACGCGTTAGCCAGCGGCTGCCGGGTCAGGGTGAGCCGGTGCGCGCAGACCCCCTCCATTTCCGTCGTCTCCCCCGGCCCTCAAAGGAAGCCCTCACCCAGCCCATCCCTCAAGGCGCATGCGCACCACGCTTGGACGGGCAGGGGGCGGGGCCTGGAGCACAGCGCCGGCGCAGCTGGAGGGTGAAGGAGGCGGGGCGGAGCGGTGGGACGCAAGCCATTGGTCGAGAGGCGGGGCGCGCGTTCTACGCCGGACACGCCTCCTGCGTACGGTGCGCGGCCCCTGCGTGGGGTAGCGAGAGGCAGAGCTGGTGTTGTGCGGGGCGTGGTGGTCGATGTAACCACGGCGCTCGGTGCGCGCTGCCGGGGGAGACCCCAGGGCCCGGGGCCTGGCCCTTGGAAGTCATCTCCGCCGTTTAACGTGATGAATGGACTTGGTCCAAAGTCAGGTGGTCTCCTGTTGGGCTGAGAAATTGTGTGCATAAGACTCGTGCGTCCGGTTTCCTCTTTCTGCCAGGTCAATATTTTGGGATATCGCGACTTTTATTTGAAGTGATGCCTAGGATAGACCCAACAGTACGGCTGCCAAGGTGGCCTTTGGAGAAGGGCGTCTGGCCGGTGGGCTGTGGACTTGGGGGAGAGGGGGCCAGGGGTTGGGGGGAACGTTCACCCATTAGTCAGAAGGCAGGTGTTCCTGGCCCACGGGGCGGGAGGGCGCCTGAATGGTGTAGGGTAATCTTAATCCTAGTGGCAGCGTCCTCACCCTTCCAGTGGAAAGTATGGACTCACACATTTGTGCGAGTTAAACCCACCTTTTAAGAATAGGTGGACCACGTGCATGAAAGGAATTGTGCTTCGTTACCTTCCACATCATTCCATTCAGGTATTTGATAGTTGCAGCCCAAGGCCTCGCTGCTGATTAGTGATTCCTCCCCGCGTGCAGCAGAGCACTGATGCTCAGAGGGACCGCTTTAAGAGACACGGAAATCAGATGCTCACCTGGGCTTCTCAGCCGGTGGCGTCATTAGCAGTTCTGAGCTCTACCACCGAGGTATCCGGATTCATACGCATTTTTGCTCATTTTCTGCTTTCCTCTCAAAAAGTTGACAACTAGGTTTAAGTTATGGCCCTGTCACTTTTGCTGTATGATTCTGGGTAACCAAATTATTTAAATCCTTGGTATCTAAACTTGGGGATACGAATTGTACCAACCTATCTAGATTGTAAGCTTCTTGAAGGAACCATATTTGTCTTCTTTACTAGTTTAAGGTTCATCTAGGATTTTATCTGTCACAGAAGGGGCTAAAAATAGCTATTGTGAATTGGGTTGCTGTGAGAATTCCGTGAAATAATTCCTGTAAAATGCTTAGCACAATGCCTTGCAAAGAATAGGTGCTTCATAAATTTAGTTAGAATTAATATGTACCGGGCACTGTCCTAGGAGTGTGCAGAATGGAACATGGATCAGACTAAAGAAAAATAAGAAAAAAACAAAACATAAAATCTGTAGCGTTGGGAACAAAATATGACAATATCTTATCTTGTCGTAAGATTGAAACAGATAAGGTGATATGAAGCCCAGAGGAGAAAGAGGTTGTATTTGGTTGTGGGGATCAAAGAAGGCTTTGTGGAGAAGGAATTATTTTAGATGGATCTTGAAGGATGGCCTCGGAATTAATGAGAAAGGGGGTAGCTAAGATACCTATTAACTGCTTTTGTAATGGGTGTGGTTAGGAATGAGATAATTTTTTATTATTATTACTTATGGACTTCAAGATTCTGGCACCATACATTTTAGCTCCGTCTGTGTAACCATGAACAGGTTACTTAACTGTTGTATATCTCGGTTTTGTTATCTGTAAAATGGGAATGATAGTAAATTCCTCATAGGGTTGTTGCGCAGATCAAATAAGTTAATTGTAAAAGTGCTTTGAATAGTATTTGGCATAAAGTAAGTGCTCGGTGAGTATTAGCTAGCATTATTAACTTAATCAGACTGCATGCTGGTCCCCCAGTATGCCCTCACATGATTCTGCAGCCATACCTCGCCTCACTTGGCTTTTCCACAGGATTCTGTTGCTGCCTACTTACCCTATTTTGGTTCAGTTGAAGCATTACTTCCTTGTCAGGTCAACTCTTTGAAATCTTCTTCAATTATTCCCAAGTTGCAGCCTCTGTTTCCTTAGCTTTAAAAAATATATACATTGTGGTACTTACTGATCTCTTGGTCTGATTTAAATTATATATAGTTGTAATTCATACTCTCTCAACAGCTATGGACTCCTTAAAGGCAGAAGCTGTAGCATAGTTGTCCCTAAATATCCAGCGCCTGTTAATTAGTGGGTATTCAATAGACATTGTTGAATAGACTGATTTAATTTTTAATTTAAATAGATCCCTGTTAGTGGGGAAAAAAGGAAACATATGTAATACTTCCAACAATAAAGAATAAAAAAATAGACCCATTAGGCCAGATAAGAGTTGACTAGATAAAAAATAAAATCTACCTACATACACTTTAAAGAATGCAATGAATATTCAGTTATAACTCATTTTCCCAGAATTTAATATTTAGAAATATGTGGGAAAGAAGATGCTTAGAATGAAATTGAAGCATAAAAACTGACACTGAATTTTGGCATTTATTTTTATATTTATAAATATATTTACATATACATACATCTGTATATATAAAAGGCTAATATGCTAAGTGTCCAACTGTTCGACTGTTAGCTATGATGCCCACTGACCACCAGGGGGCAGACGTTCAGTGCACAGGCATGGAAACATGGAAAGGCTGATGAATTTCAGAGGGGAGGAGGGGGAGAAGAGGGTGGGAAGAGATTAACTAAAGATCTTATATGCATACTAGAGGCTTGGTGCATGCATTCGTGCACTGGTAGGGTCCCTGGCCTGGCCTGCAGGGACAGGGCCAAAACTGGCAGTCTGACATCCCCCATGAGGTCCTGGATTGTGAGAGGGCTCACACCAGGCCAAGGGACCCCACCAGTGAGTGCCCTGGGTCTCTAGTAGCTTTATAATTTCAAGATTTATACTGTAAACCACAGATTGAGAGAGTAATTTTTTTCTTTTTAAAAATTGAATGGAAATAAGATTGATGGAACATGACCTGCCATCTGGGTCTATGCCGGTCAAACACACCCAAGCCAAGTACTTGAGAAAGCCAGTAGTGAGACTTGGGAATGGAGTAGAAACCAGAGGAAGGGCAAATGCTCAGGAATGTGCCTGATCATCAACAGAGAGAGCAGCTGTTGGTGTTAAGTCTTCATGATTTCTCACTTCATGAGGGTAAATTCATTACAGAGAACACATAGAAGTTATTTGTCTAAGTTACATGTTTGGGGGGCTAGATGGGTTGGAGGAAATCTTTATTCCTGAGAGCTGAGGAAGGAGATTGGTGCTCTATATTTTAGGGACATTTTAAGGAGAAAAAACAAGTCTAGTGAAGCACAATGTAAATTCTTTTTTCTCTATGTGAAGGGAGCAAAAAAAGAGTTAAAAACTTAGGATGCAAAAGTGGGTATCATGCCTGAGTTAGATAATGATTTATACTGTACATACCAGAGAATGTATAAATTATCTCATTTGACAGGTGGTATTTTTATTTCTTCAGAAGACTTAGGAGCTTTAGGATTATTACAGTTTTGTAAAGTAGTATTATAGTATGAGTCATCAGGTCATTCATTTTGCCTGATTACATCAACTCATTGGGTTATTGGGGAATGAAAGAAACTCATGATCAAAATTGCCATCTTGATTATATAGATTAAATAAAATGAATAAAACTTCTGAAAATTAGCTTTCACAACCTTTTAAAATTTACTGGAGGTTAAAAAAATTGGTTGCAGAGCAGGAATGATTAGGGATAAGTTTTGTCATTTTAGAAACTATTAGAGGTTGAATGAATAGTAATTTGGAAGATAAAAATAGAATTCATGTAGAGTTTTTAAAAATATGTTTTTTTATTGATTTAAGAGAGAGAAAGTGGGGAGAGAGAGAGAGAGAAAGAAACATCAATGATGAGAAATAATCATTGATCAGCTGCCTCCTGTACACCTCCTACTCGGGATCAAGCCTGAAACCTGAAACCAAAAACCCCCGCATTTGCCTTGACCAGGAATGGGACTGTGACCTCCTGGTTCATGGGTCAATGCTCATCCACTGATGCACCAGCTGGGCCATGTAGAGTTTTTTTTTTTTTTTTAATTTATCTTTATTGTTCAGATTATTACAGTTGTTCCTCTTTTTCCCCCATAGCTCCCCACCTCCCATTTCCCACCCCAACCTCTGTCCTTGCCCCCCCACTGTCCTCATCCATAGGTGTACAATTATTGTCCAGTCTCTTCACGCATCCCCAACACCCTTAACCCCCGAAAATTGTCAGTCCACT
>PVJC01014882.1:0-35820 GCA_004026665.1 Murina feae
CCTGGACACCCCGCGGAGGCCCCCAGGGCAGAGCCAGGCAGTGGACCCAGGACAGGCATTCCTGGATGTCCCGCAGAGGCCCCCGGGGGGCAAAGCCAGGCAGCAGACCCAGGACGGCTGCTCCTGCACACCCTGCAGAGGCCCCGTGCTCCTGCATGCCCCGGGGAGGCCCCCAGGGGGTGGAGCCAGGCAGTGGACCTGGGACAGGCGCTCCTGGATACTCCTCGAAGGCTCCCGGGGGCGGAGCTAGGCAGCAGACCCAGGACAGCTGCTCCTGGATGCCCCGAGGAGGCCCCAGGCCAGACCCCCCCTCCCACTGAGCTGACACACCTGGCACAGCTATGCTGGCCGGCTGTGGAGGCTCCCAGTGCAGAGCCGCCCTGCCAGCCTCCATCTTGGCTGGGTTAATTTGCATACACCCGCTCTGATTGGCTGGTGGTAATGGTCAATTTGCATGTTTCTCTTTTATTATATTAGATTCCATGGCTGCATACTACCCATTCTATCATGTGGTCTTATGATAAGTCTTGACATAAATATTATTAATTGGCTTTTGCTAATTTTCTAGTTCTTGTCCTGTTGGTCCTGTTCGTCTCTGAGACATTCCAACCATGATCTCTGCATTGTGTGTGTGTGTGTGTATGTATGTGTGTGTGTGTGTGTGTGATGTGTTTGAGTTGTCTTCCAGTTTGACCAACGAGTGTTTAGAAGACAGGAGGGAGAGGGAATGCATTTTACCCTTTTCTGTCTACCTTGGGTGAAACTTCTGATGTCTTCCTCCCGGAGGCCCCAGCACCTACAAGACATGCTCACCATGGTGCCAGCTCTTACCAGGTGATCTTGATCTCTCAGTTCTTATTTTGAAACTCTAGCCTCAAGGGTTGACAATTTCCTGCTCTTGTCAACTTCTAACTCCCTTAGATCTCCCACCACCTGTGTAGCCAGCTTTCTAGGTTAAATTCTCTTTATTTTGCTTATTGGGGCTGACTGATAACTAGGAATATTCCTGTTTATAAATCTTGGCATATCGTTATGCTATTTTTGTATAAAGACTTCCTAATTAATCACTTAATTAAAACAACTTTTTGACATATATTGCCAAACTATTTTCCAGAGGTTTCAGATTCAATAACAATTTTAGAGTATGCTTCAAGAATTCCCACACACTTTTCCTAATGCTGAAATTAGCATTAAAAAACAGCATTGTTAATAACTCTCCATGTTATTTTGTGGTTTTCTTAATTTCCATTTCTTTGATTACAGTGATGATTGCAAGAAACAGCTAATACTTTTTTATTAGATAATTTAGAGTTTTAAGTAAATCATGACACATGCATTGATACTAAATTAAGTGTGGCTCTACATTTCATAGTTGTATCATGGATGTTTTCTCTCATTAGTTAATTATAGCTCTTAAGTCTGCCCATGTCATTTCAACATACTACTACTTAGTGGTGACAAAGGTGCTTCAAATCTCTAATCAGCTTTACTGTAAATTAATAAATAGGTGTGTGGAGAATAAAACCGCATAAAATATAATGCATTTAGTTCAAGGTAGAAAAGGCAATAATTTCAGAGAACACCATAATGGACAGATTAAGGTAAATGGCAGATTAACTTGTATTTCTTATTGTGGCAGTAACACTTGACTACTTTAAAGTTAGTGTTAGAAGAAAAACAGAGAAACAAACCAAATTAACCACTTTTCTTCTCAATAGAAGAAACCCATTGCTAACATTGTTGTCATTTCGATGAGGTAATTTCCACCCCTTACATAAAATTAGGTTTGGGGGGAAAATGTATACACACTCCGACAGCTGACAGCTCAATTTGAAAATGAAATTTATTTTGATAAACATGGCCATTGTAATTATTAAAAGTGTGCTATACATTTTTGGGGACACCACATGCATGTGTATAACATACTTATAGCGCATATTACATGCATAATGTTATACATGGACACGTATGTATGATCAGTGGAATAAATCATTTATAAACTTATTTTTATACAGTCTATCATTTACCTTTGAATCAAATGTGAGTAGAAGAGAGCTGGGCTACCATTCACAACATTATTCCATTAAAAATAAAATAAGGAAAGAAGGAACTTGTCCTTCATCATATGACATAATTAACTTGTACTGAAATGCTAATTCTTCATTTCTTTCATTACAAAATCTTGTTTCTTTTCCTAACTGTTGCATCCATTAGATGGAGAGGCTAGGGCCCTCTTTATGTGGCTTAATGAATAAATAATACCTGTCTGCCTTGTAAGTATACAGGGATACTTGTGCTTCTTCTGGACAATGGACCTATGTTTTGCTTGTGAATAATTAACTTTATGACTGAGCAAGCTTTCTCTTCCACGTTGTCTATGACAAATCATAATCAACTTTGTGGCCATCTATAAGAATTTTGTAAGCCATGAATAAAATAATGAATTTTTTTTATTCTATTTTATCTCGCCATAGTTTGATCTATCTTTGGTGTGTTTCTGTGTGTTATATACATCCATAGAATCCACTTGTTTTGCTGTTATGTTGTTTAATCACATATTTTGTAATTATTCAATAAATTATATACAACCTAAACAATAGTTGAATAACTTACATCATGAACAATGTGTATACTAGGTATTATATTTCTGGGTTATTCATTTAAGTTATCTATAGACTTTTGTGTTGCATTTTAAAAAAAAGTAGCTCAAATATGCATACAGTTTCTCTAGTTTCTTAATCCCATCTGTTTTTTTATTCAGAAAAGGCTTCAGAAGAAAGGCTAGAAAATGAAAGTATCATAACAGACAGACACAGAACTTATTTAAGCTTAAATTGTAATAAAAATATTTTAACTAAATACAAATTGCTATTGAAATAGCTTACTAAAATATAGCAGGAGGCCAAGTTTTGCATCTGTTGACATATTCTTCCACCTGTGAATTCAAACTGGCTGCATAACAACTTAATCATAGGACACATCTTTATTCCTTGTAAAAGTAATATTATAATTTAAATAAAGTGTTGGCCTATAAATGGTCTTCTTGCTATGCTACATATGGTGAATTGAGAAAAAAAATTGTTACTGTAAAACAGGGGTACACAAACACTTCTATAAGAGGCCAGATAATGAACATTTTAAGATTTTCTAGCTATACTGTCTCTTTAACAACTACTCAAATTTGCAATTATATTATAAAATGGGTTAAAGACAGTAAATAGCAAATGGGCAAAAATGGGCATACTTGTGTTCTAATACAACTTTATTTTAAAAAAATAATAAAACATGTTGACCCATATTTGGCTTTTGGGCCATAGTTTGGTTGACTTGTGAAATTAAAAGTTTATTTCATTCTCAATAAATCTTTGTGTTGTTTTATTGAAGGAGTTTAGGAAATACAAAGCACAAAAATAAAAACAAAATTAAGATCACATTTCTAAAAAATAACTCATGTTAACATCATGTTTTTAATTTAGTACTTTTTTTTAACATGCATAAACGTAATTATCTAATGATTATATATTTGTTGATAAAAATCTAATTGTGCATATGTTCAGTCTATTTTTTTGTTTAAAATTATGTCAATATTTGGGAAAGAAACTAAATCATGATTGTGATTTAAAATGCTCAGCTCTGATACCTTCACCTACATTTCCCCAAATTCTGTGATAGGTTATTATAGGGTCCTGTACTTGAATTAGATTTAATCATCACCATCATAACCATAACCAAATTGCTTACCAAAAAGTTAATGCTATTATACATGCCACACAACAATTTATGAGTATGGATTTTTAATAAGGTAAAAGAGAAACTACCAGGCAAGACATATTAAGGGACCATCATAAACAGCTATGACACTATCAATCTCCGTACTTCTAGTTTCTCAAAGGTATGGGACTTAAAATTCATAATATTCTGCTATTACAAAAAGGATAACTATAATGTTCTCAAGGACTTATACAGCTACCAGAAATATTTTAAATGCGGGTAATGTTCCTTTGCCTCTGCACTCTCTATAGAAGTCATAAAATTGCCATAGATTAGTAGACACTTTAAAGGTTTTTTCATTCATTCCTCTAGATAGAAAAGTATGGAGAAGTGACATCTATGCTCTCTGTTTATATACATATAGCCAGTTTCCTTCTCTTCAAGGGACCTGGAGAAATGATGATGATTGAGGTGTTGGTAAAAGAAATAGTCTGAAATTTTGATGTCGATTCTGATTTTCATAGAGGTAATATTCAAGACTTGGTAATTTTTTAGATGAATAAACTAATTAGGGTAAATTCAACAATAATAAAATTCATAAGTAAATGCAAAGATGTGATTATATCAGAGAGATAATTTCAGGTACCAGGAATAAAGAAAGATTTGAGGAAGTTCTGTAAATTTTCTTGAACCTTCTCATTAGAAGATAAGATTGTTTTGCATTGCCTCATCAGTATTTGGGAAATGCCTTCCAAAATGTCCACCCAGAGGAACAGTTATAACCCTTATCTGTGTTGTTCTAATTGTTAAGATAAACTAAAAACATTCTGGGGGACAAAAATAAAGTTTTTAATCTAAAAACTTGGAATTGTTTAAATCATGAATATCTTGAAGTAGGAAGCCACTGCAGCAACCACATGGTTCACCAGAGAGTAGAAGAAAATATGGCTATACTGAAATATTCTAGTGCAATGTAGAGATGATATACCATAGAATTGTACACCTGACACCTATATAATCTTATTAACCAATGTCACCCCAATAAATTTAATTTGGAAAATGTTCTTGCCACTTACATTTCAGAATGCCCATAGATTAGTGGCAAAATCTTCTGACTGATTGGATCTAGAGAACACTTAATATCTTTCAACCATCCATCAAAAATTTTGATCTGTAACTAATACAATCAATCTCACATTGATAATTTAGGCTTAAGAGTTTTCTTGGCTGAGTTATAAATTTTTAAATATCCTTTCTAAAAAGGCTTATATGACTGTAAATTATTTCAATTTAATTCAGTTCAAAATGTTAATTGTTCCCGGTGTCAGCATGGTACACTTTGTAATATACACTGAGTGGTCAGATTATTATGACCACCTGATGTTTGTAAGCAAATTAGCTATAATTTTGAGCTGAAGTTGCTAGAGGGCCAGACCATTATAAATAGGGAAGCAGGTTGTTTACCACAACAGAAGTGATTTTTTCTGAAGATATAGGTAAACAACGTGATTTAACAGCCTTTGGATGAGGGATATATATACCTCCTGCTGTCAGGAGGTATGTGGAGGGAAGATAGGTAAAACAATAGCTCCGATATAAGATAGAGAGTGAGCAGTCACTTAAGAAAAATGCAAAGACCTGGAGATTTGGAAAGAAAGAGATCATGTTAGAAATAACTGGAATTGGCCATGAAGAATGACATGATGTCAGCTTAAGCCAATTTGCTAAGACAGTGAAGTATGAACTATATTTGTAGCATATGAACAATTCAGTTTGACTGGAGTCAATTGACTCCTGTGATAGGTCAAGGATTATAGGGTGAAAATAATGTGAGAAGGTAGTCTTAAAACAAATGTTTAAGATGTGGGAAATAACTTATTCTACTGATTTTGAACATGGTGTCTGTTTTCATACTAATTTTTTTATCACTTTTGCCCAAGGTCAACGCATTTCTTTCATTTTATTGTGAAACAGAGGTATAGAAAAGCTAAATAAATAAGAGCTAGATGCAAGAATGAGATAATGAAGAAAAAATAGAAAAATACCAGTGTTAATCAAAACATCACATTACTATAACCATAGTCAGCATATTTCATGAGTATTTTCATGCTTTAAAGAATACAAAGCAATATCATGGATATTACCATATTCAGTTCTCAACTACCCTCTAAAGAAGGAAGGGGATACACAGTTATTTCCAGATAAGGAAACAGTCATCACAATACGGTAAGTGTGGGGATGGGGACAGAGCAACAACATTATCTAAAAAGTCTAACTTTTCTAAAGCAGAATCCTTATATTAAAAGCCCAGCGATCTTAATGGCGTAAGGACTGGAATGACCACTCAACCAGTCTAGTCGCTATGAGGTGCACAGACCACTTCTCGGTCCCTCCCCCCAGCTCTCAGGCTCTGATTTCAGCTTGGCGAAGAGGAAACCACAGGGAACTGGGTGGGTGGTGGTGGGGTGGAAGTGGGGACTGGAAAGCGAGTGGAACAGCCAACCCCTTGGTCCCTGCCCCCTGCTCACAGGCTCTGATCGCAGCATGGCGAATGGGGTTCCGGGTGGGTGGCAGCAGGGTGGGACTGGGGACTGGCGAGGAGGTGGAAGATAGTCCTGATCTCAGGCTAGGTCTAGGGACCCTATCCACACACGATTTCATGCACTGGGCCTCTAGTGAATAATAAAACATCAGTATTTACTGACACTAGGAAATGAGTTGTCATTGTTCTGGGTTAGTACGACTATTGAAACTCAGAGACATAAAGAATCAAGAAGTGTAGGTAGAGCACAGGAGGTTTTGTCTCGGTGCAGAGGCTGATGCATGCTGTGAGCTTACTCCAGCATTTCAGATCTTTCTGGCACACCAGGGAGATGGCAATGCCCACCTGAGCCCCTCCCAGAGCTGCCTACACAGTACCCTGACCTTTCATTGGCTCCCCTAAGATGGTGTTCCATGATTGGCCACCTCCGCTATAAATAGGGCTGCATTTCCTCAATAAAGTTAGACCTGTGTCCCAGAACCTGGTCTCCGGAGTCGTGCATGCAAGCGTCCTACGCTAGGGGCTCCGTCGTCCTCACCCCTGGGAAATCCCCTGCTTCAAAGAAGAAAACAATGAATTTGATACACAGAAGTCTTATTTTAGTTTTGGATCAGGAAATATAGTTCAGTTGAGGAACAGCACATTGAGTTAAGCAGTGAGGGTTAATGCAAAGTTTATTCTGACCAGAAATAGAAAATAGAAATGAGCACAAATCGAATCAATGCAAACATTTGTAATGAAGGAAAAACACACTGTGACCACACTCTTAATTTCCCTTGTGTAGCAAGTGAGGGACCTGTCACATAGGGTCATCCAAAGCATGTGACAAGTGCAAAGCAATTTAGCAGACTGAGTGGTAGAAACCAACTGAACATTTCATAATGGAATATGTTTGTACTACCTGCCAACCCAATGTTCTCTCTTGTGGAAGAATGATATTATAGCGGACCCTGTGTGATTCCTGCATTTGGAGAAGGTCTGCCCTGGTGGGACATAAATATTGTACATTTATTTAGAGAGACTCCTGGGGAATAAAAGGAATAGGAAACCAATCCTCTAGATATTTTCACAGGGGTTCAAGGTTACCTTACAATATTTACCTACGTTAGTGATACTGCCTACACCCCAGTGCCAACTGTTATTGATGGGTTTCCAGTAAAACACCTGTTTAACTGACACAGTAATTTTTAATTTTATTGATAAAATTTTCTTTCATAGAGTGCCATAATATGTTCCTTTATATTAGCCATTACCTAATATATCGAAGAATAATCATTTCAACCTAAATTTTTATCTATCTTTGAAATGCTACTCATTGCTCTCTGTCTTTCTTGAATACTTCTATCCCCTAACAGCAGGATACCATTTTGATTCTCCATTGCTGAGAATAATCACTATAATGCTGTTAAGAAGTCTTTAGCTAACCCCCACAATGTGTTTCTCAAGAAATTGCTGGAGGTATCTTTTGTACCCTTTGGGTTCTAATGAGTAACTCAAAAACTATTTGAAACTTGGTGAATGTAGGCACTAAGTGAGCAGAGTGAAGTGAAATCCCAACACAGGAAGAGCTGTTTAGATGTTATCCACTGTCTAACCTGTCGATGCCCATACTGCCTTGCTGTTGAGCCCTTCTGACTGTTATATTTGCAACAAATAATCTCTAAGCAGCATTACCAGGGTTTGAGATGATATAAAATCTTACCCACAATAACATTTGTAGAGATAGGCTAGACTCTACCTACTCTTGGCTTATTTTGTCATTTTATTACCCTGAAAGAAAGAGGTTGGAAAACCAAAAATGACAAAAGTCTACTTTATGTTTATTTAACTTTATTTTAAATCTATTTAGTAATTAGCCTTCTTCCTTTTACCAAATATAATCAAAATTTACCTACATGATCAGTGTTGCTAAGTGATTGAGAGTTGACTTATGAATCAAGAGGTCACAGTTTGAATCTTGGTCAAGGCACAAGCTCAGGTTGTGGGCTTGGTCTCCAGATTTCAGTGGGGGACATGCAGGAGACAGCTGATCAGTTATTCTCTCTCATTATTGGTATTTCCGTCTCTCTCTCTCCTTCTCCCTTCCTCTCTGAAATTAGGTAGCATCATGGACTAAATAATAATGGGCCAGTAAAACCTGATGGTTGAAAAAGAAAGATATTTATTCCCGAGCTATATTTCAAAATTATTAAGAACAGGAACTTTTGTGTCAGCAAAATCTTGAGTCAAAAGCCAACTTTTGGTTGTGTGGTATTAATAATTTAATTATCATTAGACTTAGTTTTCTTGCCTAATGTAATAAAGGTAACATATCTGCAAAAATATTGGAATACTTCTTGGCTGAATTTGCAATAGCCCACTGTTTCTTCCAAAATCCATTTGTTTTTTAATAGGAGTGAAAAATATTCCCATGTGGTGTGGACTGTGGCTCCTATATCATCTGGGTCTTTAAGAATGTCACTAATATCTATCATTCCTCTTATATGCACCATTGATTCTGATTTAGTATCTTTACAGGAGATGGAAAGGGCAATATCATCTCAAAAAATTCTATTTGACTTCCCTTACCATGGTAGCTCTCAAAAAGTCAATGGTTATTGGGTTAGTTAACAAGTATGTCAATTCCAAGTACAAAACTCAAGACTCGGGAAATAACCCCTCATGGGTCTGTGTAGCCAATGTATCCATATTAACCATACCTTGGCCAGAACTCCATTGGGTACCTGTCTCATGTACTTTTAATCTATTAAATATAATGACACGTTAGGTTCTTAAATGTCAATGTCAACATATGTCTGTATTTACCATTTCTCAAAATGTCTGAATATTTTCTTTTTCCTGGTATGTGATGATGTAAGACTATTTGAGGAAGGATTCAGGGAATCATTACCATATACTCATGAGATAGGATTGCAAGGGAATCCCATTCTACTTTTTCATGGGGTCCTAGCCTCTAATTTAGCTAATTGTTTTGGGGTTTAAGATGGGGATTTCAATTTATTTTTAATTGGTGTGGTTAATAGCCCTCAGCTTCCTAATCAGTCACTCTTACTTGTTTTAAATTGTAAAGATTGAAGAGCACTCTTATTAGTTGTCCATCAAGAAAGTATGGTTGGTCAAAGAAAGAAGTTGGGTTTTGATGCAGGTATATCGTGGGCTTCTTCTAGTCTCATGGGAGCTTTAGAACTGGAATGGCCTTACCATTTTGTCCTAATGTGGGACCAGAGGCCATGCATTTCTGTCTCCACATTGACCAGTCATTGTACACAATATGCTTCTGGAGAACAGAAGCTTTGTGGAGGCAGATTTTTTTTTTCAGGCAACGGTAAACTCCAGGCAATGTGTGTGTCTATCTGTGTGTGTGTGTATATGTGTGTGTGTAGTGGAAGGTAGGTGGACAGTGAAATTCAGCTGTCAACATTTTCAGAAGCTAAAGGCAAATGGTTCAGTCCTCAAAGGAGAGTACAATCTGAATTTTTCTGTAAAAGTCTTAATTCCAGACCTTAAAAAAAAAAGTGGTAAAAAAAAGTTACATTAAAATTAAGGCCTCAGATATTAAATAAGGTAAAATAAAATTATTGAGAGAGGTTAAAATGCATAAACATGCAAAGGATAATGTCTAGAATATATGTTTTATTTTTTTAAATATATTTTATTGATTTTTCACAGAGAGGAGGAGAGAGAGATAGAGAACTAGAAACATCGATGAGAGAGAAATATCAATCAGCCGCCTCCTGCACACTCCCCATTAGGGATGTGCCTGCAACCAAGGCACATGCCCCTGAGTGGAATCAAACCTGGGACCCTTGCGTCCTTCGGCCAACACTTTGTCCACTGAGCCAAACTGGTCAGGGCGTGTTTTATTTTTCAAAAAATCTTTATTGTTGAAAGTATTATATATGTTCCTCCTCCCCCCACCCCCTTTTACCTCTTCTAGCCCATCCCTGCCCCGCCCCCCACCCCAGGCCTTCACCACCCTACTGTCTGTGCTATGACATGCACTGACCACCAGGGGGCAGATGGTTAGGTTGCTGCTGGAGTTCGGCTGATTAGGACTGAGTGAGATGTGCTGGAACTACCCTGGAGCCCTTCCAGTCCCTCCCTGCTGTTCAACATCCCACATCTCTCCCAGGCCCAATCATGCACCGGTGGGGTCTCACTGCCTGGCCTGCACCCTCTCACAGTCCAGGACCCCTTGGGGGATGTCAGAGAGCCAGTTTCATCCCAATCCCACAGGGGGAGTGCCACTCAGCCAGAAGCCAGGCTCATAGCTGGTGAGCACAGTGGTGGTGGCAGGAGCTAAGGATTTCTGCCTGCTGGCTTAGTTGGACATCCCCTGAAGGGCTCCTGGACTGTGAGAGGGTGCAGGTTGGGCTGAAGGACACCTCCCCCACCCAGTGCAGAATTTCATGCACCTGGACTCTATTCTAATAAAAATTGAAATTAACCATCTCTCTGGTATGTCTAAGCCACGCCCACCAGCCAAGCCATGCCCACCAGCCAATCAGAGCGGCTGCATGCAAATTAATTCAGGCAAGATGGAGGTCGGCAGTGCAGCCATGGAGGCAGGTGCAGCCCAGGCAGCGGGGTGGGCAGGGCAGGCGGGGTGGGTGGGTGGCAGGCTGCTGGGTTGGTGGGGCAGGCGTGGCGGGCTTGGCCAGCCTGCAAACTGCCATCAACTCCTCACCCAGTCTGGTTAGGCATGCCAGCAGGTGGACATTCCCTGAGGGGTTCCACACTGTGAGAGGGCATGGGCCGGTCTGAGGGACCCCCCCATCCCCAAGTGCACAACTGGGCCCCTAGTAATAAATAATTTCAGATAGAAGAATTGTTTGTGTGAGTGTGAGAGAAGTTAAGTGGGGACATAAGTGAAGAGGACATGAAGGGGTGGACTTCTGGGCGGACTTCTAAGATTAAGACCTAGATTTATAATTACTATTTGCTAGGAAATTCACATTATAAACATTTTTTTAGCAATTCAACTTCTAAGAAACTATGTCTAAAGGCAAGTGAATGAACATCTATTTCTAAGTTAGCTATGAGTTATTTTATAGCTGAATTTTATCAGACTTTTAAGGGACAGCTGATTTATGTGGCATATAAATTACTATAAAGTAGAGGGGGAAATAGCTCTTTTAATTTTTCCTTCCCTCTTACATAAAAGATTCAGTATGTAGGCTGTGAAGACAAACAGGAGGATTCTGATTCACTAGGCTAAGCAAAGGACTCAAGTTTCTTTTTTTCTTCCTATCCCTTCTCCTACATAATCTATGATCAATAGCGTCACTAAACACCATACCCAAGTTCCAAGCTAGGAGAATTTGGAACACAATCTTGGAGAGTTTGCTGCTTCCTTTAAAGGACATAACTTGCATATTGTACACACCTCTTCTCATCTGTCATGGGCTAAAACAGGTCCCGAGGCCTCTATTAGTGACATAGAAGGCTTAGAAATGTAGCCTTCAAAAGTGCCCTGTCCTTAGCTAAAGCGTTAGGTTTCATTACTAAACAGAAAAATCTTGAATGCATGATTTTTCTCCCAGTTTTAAGGACTTCAGATATGACATACAGAACTTTTCATAGTGTTTCTGTAGAGCATTTTCAGTTATAATCAATGCCCAGACACTCTGATCAAATTTTTGTTCCTTCAACTTTATAATTTGTGTCTTTGCAAATGTTATTCACTTTGCTTGAACTGAATTGGACCCTCCATTGCTGTGTTCATAGTAAGCTTCATGACTTACACTATTCTCTCAAATTCTTCAGCTTAACAATTTGCTTCTGAGTTCCCAATCATATTTGTAGCTTTGCTTATTGATAAATATTCTCTGATGCTACACTGGATCATATATCTTAAATGCAAAGGACCTAGCACACATTATAAATAGTAAGCACCCTTTTCCTGTTTCATTACTATCACTGTTTCAAGATCCCAAAATTATTCATGACTCACTGTTAGAGAGAATGGTTATTCATGTCTAGGAAAGTCAGGAAGCTCTTTGCATTGCTTTTTTGCCATCTACACCATACCATCCTATCATAAATATTTGCAAACTAGATGCCCAGTACACAAAATTCATGCACTCAAGTGGGTCACTCAGTCTGGCCTGCGCCCTCTCACAGTCACAGGAGCCCTTGCCTGGCAGTCAAACATCCTTAGCACTGCTGCGGAGGTGGGAAAGGCTCCTACCACCATTGCTGCTCTTGCCAGCCATGAACGCAGCTCAAAGCTTCTCTGGGCTCATGGCTTCTGGCTGAGTGGTGCTCCCACTGTAGGAGCACAATGACCACCAGGAGACAACTCCTTCATTGAGCATCTGCCTCCTGGTGGTCAGTGAGCATCATAGTGACCAGTCGTTCTACTATTTGGTCAATTTGCATATTAGCCTTTTATTATATAGGATAGGAGATCCTTTATTTTGACATATAGAGTTAGGTAAAAGTAAGCTTACAGTTGTATGTGAAACACAGAATTTATTATTCTACTATTATTTAATAATTATTGTATTATTTTTCCATACAAACAACTATAAACCTATTTTTTTTATTTCTAGAACTGTAGGGCATGATGTCATTGCCTTAAGCCCAATTTAATTAAAAAAATCAATTCCTAAAAAAGGTTTATTACTATACTATGTAGGAAGGTAAAAATATTCAGAAGTCCATAATGGTTTGGGTCTATATGTTTCATGCAGTGCTTAGATAAGATTTCACACATTTTTGTTTATTCTTTCCCACTGCATCCCTACATCATGATCTTATTATTATCTTTGTACATTTACTTCTTCATTTATATTTCTTTCTTGTTTCTAATCTTTTTTGATTAAGAGGCTGTGAGTGCCTTGACACCTAACCACAACCTACAGTATATGTTATATTAATATCAAAGATCCAAAGTGATTCATAGCTCCAACCACATTGTTAACATTTTTGGAAGTTGATCTACCACGAAAAGTGTATATTTATGCATGTGGGTGTGTACATTTGTGAATTATGTACTTATGTGATGAATCATACTATGGCAGAGTAATCTATGATTATCATCTAAATTGGAAATGTGGAGAACTGGAAATAAATGAATAGTGATTTAAAAAGTTACCCAGGATTCAGGAACAAAAGCTCCCAGAGAAAGTGAAAGAGTAGTGTCCCCTTCTTCCCAATTACACTTTTTCTATTATGAAGGTTTCAATTAAATAAAGTAATTGACTTGCCATTGTAAAAGGAAGAAAGCTAGTGTTATTCTCAAAGTGCTTCATCTAAAACAATGCAGAGCCATTTTTCTTCAGATATAAGGGAAAAACAATTATCAAAACAACCTTGAATCTTCTCTGCAAATTTATGGGGTCATAGTGAAGTCATTTGCAGATCTAGCTAAATAACAGAATCTGGAATTTGTGTTGTGGTTGATACACCTACAAAGTGTAAAATGAGTTTACTTTTCTTATAACTTCATAGGGTGCTTGCAGAATTCAAGGCTACATTTACACTCAGCATGTACTTGAATAAGTATTTGTTCCTGTACTATCTGTGTCCCAGTTAATGCTGAGATATATTAGGTTTGGGAGTGTGGGGAAAATATATACAAAATATGATTATTTTAAAGGAATGGATTAGGTTAGGATTTTAACTACATACTAAGATGGAAATAAATATAAATTTCAGTTACCCACTGGTATAGAATACTATAATGTGATTGATTATCAATATATTACTTTATGAATGATGGCAGATTTTGTTGATTTGACTACTCTTGTAAAGGCACTTCAGGGCATAATTGATTAAAATGTTGCATAATTTCATAGATTTTATGACTTAGTCAAATTTCAGATTGCTCTACAACTCCAGAAAGAAAGTTCCCTGATGTAATGTGTTTGCCCAATTCACTGTACCTGACTGAGATACATGCTTCACTCATTGACTGAATACTTCATAGACTGATATTTTATAGTTTTTTATCCATGGAAAATATGTTGGCATCTTTTTGTTTTTCTAGTAGAGAAATCCAAGTATGGAAAAAATCCACTTTGGAAGGTAAGCTTTGGTATTAACATAACTATCACTTTTATTGCCTTTATTTTTACTTTGTTTGAGGAGTTTTTCAAGCCTCTAAAACATTGGTCAGCAGTGTAGTTCTCAAACAACAAAAGCAGAAGCAGTTTTCACATCAACCTGATGATATTAGGCCTCCCATGTCAGCCTGTTAGGAGTAAATATATGTGCATTAAAGTGCTTTTTTTTTTCCAGTGTTGCTTCTTTTCACTGCACATGAGACAGATTATTTTGGAAGCATACATTTTCTTAATTAGAATAATGTTTTAAAAATATTTTTAAAGTAATAAAAATAAAATGGTAATCATTTTCCTTAAATAAACATTAACATGTTTATGTTGTGCTGTTGTTTTTATATCTTGAGATTTTTGTACATAACAGCAGGTCTTCAGATTGGTAGAAAGAGACCACATATATATTTGGCTAGATTAATTTAAGTTTCTAATTTATACATCAAAGCAGATAGAAACTTAGCTGAAGCTCTCTTGACAAGATGGGGAAAGAAGTAAAGCTAACACTTCATAAACTTTTTCTACTTTTGACTAGTTTTACATTTTCAAGAGTCTCAATATGATGAAAGATTTTTTATTTATACCTTCTCTCCAGGATCCCCTATTTTTCACACCTCAGACCATCTACAATTCAACAGAAACCTCACAATGGATAAAAGGTATAAGAACATACAGTTGACAGAGGAAGAAACCTAAAAGGCCAATCATCAAATATATAAACCTTACTACTAATCATCCTATATAATAAAAGGATAATATGCAAATTGACCCTAACAGCAGAACCACTGGGAATGACTATGACACACACTGACAACCAGGGGGCAGATGCTCAATGCAGGAGCTGCCCCTGGTGGTCAGTGCATTCCCACAGGGGGAGCTCTGCTCAGCCAAAAGCCAGGCTGCCAGCTGCCAGCACAGCGATGGTGGCATGAGACTCTCCTCAGCAGCACTACGGATATCCAACTGCAGCTTAGGCCTGCTCTCCGCTGGCAAGTGGACATCCCCTGAGGGCTCCTGGGCTGCTAGAGGGATGTCTGACTGCCAGTTTAGGCCTGTTCCTCCAGGGAGCAGGCGTAAGCCAGCAGGTGGACATCCACTGAGGGGTCCCAGATTGCAAGAGGGCACAGGCCGGGCTTGGCTGAGGGAACACCACCCAGGAGTGCAAAAACTTTTGTGCACTGGGTCTCTAGTTAATAATTCATAATATAATATAATAGCAAAGTGGCATTTCTTGCTGAATAAATTAACAAGAAAACCCATGTCTAAATTTTGGAAAATGAACAGGAGAAGAGAAATACATATAGTTTAGAAACAGAAAAAAATGATAATTATATACCAAAATAATTAAAAATGAGCAAGTAAAGGGAAAAAGGCATGTAACCTACAACTAATTCTTTTAAGTCTCTACCCTAAATCATTTCTTATGCTTTCAAAATGAAACATATAAGAAAGTTTATAGTACCTCTGTTTATAAAATCCAGATCACATGGCAATCTTACATGTCCCTCAAAGGTGAATAAAGTAATTACATTTTACTTTATTGTAATAGTGGAAAAAATAATCAAAATGAGCTCTAAATATACGTATAAGTTGAAGTTTAAAAAGATAGATGTCAAAGTATGAAACACTATGAAATGGGGCAATTATACAAGAATTAAAGCATAAAACAAATTTTCATATTTATTTATTTTAAAATGTATAGAAAGTAAAAATGTAAAACTTTTGTCTTAGAATGCATCACCTTTCTCTTATGAGAGACAATGCCTCTTTGGAAGTCGGACAGGGAAAATGTGAGTTGGAATGGGCAATTAGCAGAACTATTTTTTTTTAAACAGCAAGTTATCTAATACAAATATCCACTGCTAGATATAGGCTATGCTTGCTTGTTCTCCATTGTATGTTCAAAGTAATAAATGCAATTAAAATAAATGAAGTTAAAAAAACCCAAAGGAAAAATACCATCTCTTGACTTTGTAAGCCACCCCAATGTTTTTCTATCTCTTCCCACCTCTGTATAGGGAATTCTTAGTGAAGTTGATGTATCTTTTTTTTTTCATCTTCCTGTCTTTCTCTACCAGGAATGTGCTCTTTGACCCATTATGACATGAATACTACCCCAACCTGCACAAAATGTCTTCACACTCAATTACTAGTGAGCTTCTTGTTAAGTCTGCTGCACATGAGTGACCTTTTAAGAGCATTTAATGCATTAATACCTCCCTGACTTGTACAATTTTGGCCACATTTTTTCATTCTTTACTTGACAATTAATCTACTATTTCTGATATTCTCCTCTGGATCTTGCCGCTCTCCAATCTCTCTGGACACAATCTAATTTATTTTTAAACCTTTACAAAAATAACCGGATGCACTCATTTCTCAAATTCTCAGATCAAGCCTAGACCTTTCTTCTAAACTCCATGTATTCAACTACCTTTTAACATCGCCCTCTCCCTATGTATGTTTTACATTTTTTCCCAAGCTTAGAAAGTCAACAATTAACTTTTATTATCTCACTACAAAATTTTTTCTTCCTTTTGTTATCTCATGTAGTAAATGTTACTCCTACACCTAGTAATAATGATATAAATCTTGACATGTCATTTTCTTTTACCCTCCTACATCAAAACCCACATCCAAAACACATTTCTCATATCACTTCTCTCCAGCTACCCACTGTACTCCATGTGTGTCAGTGCTGTCTCTAAACTTCTGCTATCTACCTTAAATCTTCCCAATTCATTTTACATATAGCAGCCAGAACATAGTTCCTCATGTGATACAGCTTCAATCTCTGCAGTCATATCCTATTGCAATTTAGATCACAGCTAAATTCATGGCCAACAAAAATTGACTGTAAGAGATTCTTTCTTTGTCTCAATACTCATTTCAAACTCATTTCCTTTTCCTCATTATTTTTCAGACACACCAAGAGTCTCTCAGTTCCTTGAGCACATCATGTTTCATCCTTTGTAGAGGTTTGCTTATAAAATTCCTCCTACTAGAACCTTTGCTCCCAAACCTGGATCAAATTAAATCTTATTTATATGTCAATTTTCAATTCTAGTGACATTGTCCACTGAAATATTAGTGGGCCTTTATTATGTTTTGTCATACCTCCTTGTTCTTTCCTTTATAACCTTTGTTACTGTTTATAACCAGATTTTATTTCAGTATATCCTAACTTTTATTACTAGTTTAATGCCACTGGGGGACACTAACATTATAAAGACAAAACCACAAGCAAAATTTACTGTTCCTTGACTGTATGTTGACTATGTAATGGACATACACAACATTCTCTAAGTTTCAGGTGTGTAAAATTTTGATTTACACATTTATATATTGCTAAATGATTACTACTATTGTTAGCTATCCCTATATAATGATCACATTATAACCGTGTGTGTGTGTGTGTGTGTGTGTGTTGAGAACACTTAAGATTTCTCTTAGCAGCTTTCAAGTATTAAATTGATTAGAGCTATCTGGGGGAGCTTAGTAGGCTGTGTTGTGAATGGTTGTTATTAAGTTTTATTTTCTCTGGTTCAAGTGCATTGACTGTGGCTTAGGTTTGGTTTGCTTACTGGGCTACCAAGGCATTAGAGTCAGCCCGGTGGTTGGCCTCTATGTTTAATTACTTTAAAAAAGAGTTATTCTATTATTCTATAGCAGGTTGTTCACATGCTGAACTTTAGGAAAACTACCAAGATTTTTAAATAGTATTAAGAAATGTTTTGTTTTTGTGTATGTGTGTGTGTTTGGTGTGTGAGTGTGTTGTTGTTTGTGTGTGTGTGTGTTTGTTTTTGTAAAGAAATACAGGCAATTTTGGAGGAATTTTATTTTATTTTGTGTGTTCTCTCTTTTTCTGTCAGGTTATGCTGGGGTCCTTGTATTAATTCAAATTCAATTAGGCAGAATTTTTATTGCAAACCTGTTATTTGTCATTCATATTAATAAAGCCTAAGGTATAAATAATCCTATATAATAAAAGAGTAATATGCAAATTGACCATTACCCAAGACACCTAGGCCACGCCCACCAGCCAATCAGAGCGGCTGTATGCAAATTAACCCAGCCAAGATGGAGGCAAACAGCCATGGAGCTAGAGCAAACCAAAGGCTTCTGTTGCAACTGCCTCCCTAGGCTGGCTGAGCCTCTGCTCACAGCCACGCCCACCAGCCAATCAGAGCAGCTGTATGCAAATTAACCCAGCCAAGATGGAGGCTGGCAGGGCCCCTCTGCACTGGGAGCCTCCAATGCCGGCATAGCTGTGCCAGGTGTGTCAGCTCAGTGGGGGGAGGGGGTCTGGCCTGGGGCCTCCTCGGGGTATCCAGGAGCAGCTGTCCTGGGTCTGCTGCCTAGCTCCGCCCCCGGGAGCCTCCGAGGGGTATCCAGGAGCGCCTGTCCCAGGTCCACTGCCTGGCTCCACCCCCTGAGGGCCTCCCTGGGGCATGCGGGAGCATGGGGGCCTCTGCGGGGTGTGCAGGAGCAGCCATCCTGGGTCTGCTGCCTGGCTCTGCCCCGGGGGCCTCCTCAGGGGCATGCAGGAGCACCCGTCCAGGGTCCGCTACCTTCATCTGCCCCCCAGGAGCCTCCACAGGGTGTGCAGGAGCGTTTGCTGCACAGTGCGGAGAATTCGAAGCCAGTTCACTGCCCGGCTCCACCCTGGGTGTGTTTGCTCAGCAGCAGGGCCCCACTGAGGGATCCTGCACCAGCATCCACCCCTGGCTAGCCACCCAGCTCTGCGCCAGGTGTGTCCCCTCAGGGTGGGGGCCCACCAGGTGTGTGCAATTGTGGGCCCTCTGGTGGGAAACATCCAGGCCTGCACTCACCAACCCTCCCACCCCCCAGTGTACGAACCCTGAAGGGGCTGTGAGCAGCCTGAAAATGGCCCTCAGCCCCCTACCCAGGCTGGCCAGGCATGCCAGCAGGTGGACATCCCCCCCCCCCGAGGTGTCCCCGACTGCAAGAGGGCACAGGCCGGGCTGAGGAACCCCCACTCCCAAGTGCACAAATTTTTGTGCACCGGGCCCCTAGTGATGACATAAGCACGATTTAAGTTCATTAAATCATTTTTATACTGTAAAATTTCCCTTCAATTTCAACTTGAAAAAAATGTTTATTCATATAAATTTATTAATTAAACACAGCAACAACGCCATAGCTCTTCTAGGTACAAAAGGTGTTTTAATATTCAGTAGCAATTCTCTTTATATCTAATATAATAAAAGAGTAATATGCAAATTGACCCTCATTCTGTTACACCTAAGCCACACCCACCAGCCAAGCCCACCAGCCAATCAGAGCAGCTGTATGCAACTTAACCCAGCCAAGATGGTGGATGCCAGTCATGGAGCTAGAGCAAACAGGAGGCTTCTGTTGCACCAGCGATGGAAAAAACTGCCTGCCTAGGCCTACTGGGCCTCTGCTCAAGGCAACAATGTTTCAATTATAGAAGCCATGGAGCTGAAACAAACAGGAGGCTTCGTTGCCCACCTAGGCCTCCACTCAAGGCAACAAAGTTTCAATTATAGAAGATAAATAAACCCAGAAACCTGATTCCAGCCAGCTTTGCTGGGACATTGGGTCAATGGGAGCTGTGGGCAGCCTGAAAATGGCCCTCAGCCTCTCACCCAGGCTTGCCAGGAACTCCAGTAGGGATCCAAACCCTGAAGGGACTGTGGGCAGCCTGAAAATGGCCCTCAGCCCCTCACCCAGGCTGGTCACACGCCCATGGAGTGAAGGTCTCCACTGGGAGGGCTTGGCCAGCCTGCAAACAGCCCTCAGGCCCTCACCCAGGCTGGCCAGGCATGCCAGCAGGTGGACATCCCCCGAGGAGTTCCAGACTGCGAGAGGTCACAGGCTGGGCTGAGGGAACCCCCCAAATGCACAAATTTTTGTGCACCGGGACCCTAGTTTAAAGATAACATGAATCTCCAATTCCACAGATGGGAAAAAAAGACATTATAGGAAAATAAATATCCACTTTTACTTATAGTTAGAATCACAATTAGGTCCTTTTGAAAATCACTACGACTAAAATCTCAACTTCTGAAAAAGCTTATGGCAATTATTAATTTCAATTATCCACCCTATGCTACTTAAATACATTACAACTATGGAACTAGCTATCCATAGAATTTTCAGTAACACATTTTGTTATTGATTAGATGCTTTGTTGTTGGCATTGTCCACTTAAGCCATATACTTTGGCAACATTTTAACTGGCTTTTTTTTTTTTTTTTTTACTTCAAAATTATCTTCTTTGGTGGGTGATGTTTAGTTCTGTGTTAAAGTTTCTTATTAAGAGAATTGTTAATAATGGCTGATCACTTCAGCCAAATCTCCATGTTAAGAGCATTCATGGAGAACATTGTAATCTTATTTCTCCCCTCAATTTCTTACTAATTTATTTTAATGTGTAATAGGCTCCCATAGTAATGTTTCGAGAGATTTAAAAAATTTCATGTGCCCATTAACTATCCATTTCAAGAAAGCTTTTCTATATTGTAACTCATGGGATATATAAGAAATTATCAAATATTTAAAAATGAAACACACACACACACATGTATGGAAGTGTCAGGTTTTCTTGTCATCAGCTGTGTTCTGTAAATGTAAAGGGTTTGCTTTGACTTAAAGTAAAGGGCCAGGGCCTAAAAAACTCTAGTAAATTTCCTATATTTTCTAAATTCTCTAAAATCTCCTATAAATCATTCAGAAATTAAAATGGTATAGATTTTAGAAATCAATTTGGAGAAAACCCAGCAATCTACAGATTCAACTTGTATGAATTTAGCAAATATTAAATTGGCTTGCTGGTGGCTTTAATCCACATGTGCTGATTTAGCATTATACAAATATTTCCAGAAAAAAATGGGAAAAGCATCAGGAACTTAGTTTTATAAAGATAATTTTGAAAATATCATTCAAATACATAAGGCTATTTTTAAATTACAGGTTGATATTTATTTGCATTAAGAGGATTTTTTTTTTAATGAGTAAACTCTAGTTTTAATTACATGGCTTATTCTTAAAATTACTAAATTGTTGTTTTAACTAATTTATCAAGCAATCCCAACTCTCAGGCAATTTCAACCCCGCCAAGATACAAAACAACCAGATAGATTTACCTAACCACCTGAAAAATTTATCAAACAATGGCTTTCAAACACATCTGGCCAGTGATCCATAAGACTCGAAAACAAACAAGGTGAGCTTATGAGTGACACAGTCTGAGCAAGTTTCTAGGCTGGGGAATAGGAGATGCAGGTGAACAATGGCAGATTTCCTGAGCTGAAGAGATAGAGCTGCATTTCCAGCTCCAGGTGGTACTACTGATTAACAGGATCAAGTGCGGCACAGAACAGAGCTCCACCGGGAGATAACGTCGGGCATACCTAGATGTCTAGAGATGTCCCCTCAGCAAATTTCACTGACTTCTGATCAGGGTAGGTAGGCAAGAAAATTAGTGAAGGCTTGGAAAAGAATCATCAGAAAAGATTAGAGATATGCGGGCAGTACTCATACAGTTTTAAGAATAGTGCTTAGTCTCATCATCTATGCCAGGACTCTTGATTCACAGGACATTGTGTAGAGGGCATGGACTGGTAGCGCCTCAATAGTGGGGTATAACAGCCATAGCCTGACATGGCTACCAGTCTCACAAATCATAAAACCAAAACCCAAAAATCAAACTCTTTTTAAATAACAGCATATCAGAACAAATTCCAAGAATAGGAATCATAGCATGATCACCAGGAAGATAAGTATTTATCACCAAAAGAAGTATATTACTTATGGAGAGTAGTACAAGAGATAGCTATGTAAATATATAAAATTGTTCTTTATATTTAAATATATTTTTAAGTAAATGATTCTTTAAACAAAATTTTAAAAAATGTTGAATGAAGTTTATAATATGAGAGTCCTGATGCACGAAATCCATGCAAGGTGCTCAGCTCCCACAGCTCCAGCTTCATCTGGAAGGTCATCCTGCTGTCCAATCTAATTAGCATATTATGCTTTTATCATTATAGATAAGTGAAGTATAAAGTATAAGTAAAATATATGACAAATTAGCACAAAAGACAGGAGAAAAGGAAGGGAAGGATATTATTATAAGGCTCTTATACTCTGTGTGAAAAGGTATGATACCATGTGAAGGTAGAATCTAAAAAGTTACAAGTGTATATAATATATTTCACAAATATTTCACAACTTGCCAAATGACATTGATGCTTTTTAAATACTAGTAGCCCAGTGCAGGAAATTCATGCACACTAAAAGGGAATTAATTTAATATTGCTATTTTCCCTTTCTCTATAATAGAAGTGTGAGAGATGAAAGAAAATTGGTAAAATGTATATAAAAATAATATATAAAGTTATTAATAAACAGTAACAAAATGATATAACAACAGAGGCATGATATAAAAACAAAAACATGATATGAAAACAACAAAATCATGATATAAAAACAACAAAAAATGATATAAAACAATAGTGATGCAAACAATGACTGATAAAGTGATTAAACTTATTCTAATATCTCCATATACACCACATTAAGAGTGAAAACACTTTCTGAGTGCTTGACTAATTTCCCTTGGGATGAAGTATTTACAACTTTAACATCAGATGTTCTTCAAAGTCGAGAGAAAGCCACATATAACTGACCATGTGCGAAAACAGGTTCAGGTAGGAATATGCCTGCTCTGTCTTGAGTTTGTTCTTGTGATTTATTAATAGTCATTACAAATGCTGGCATCATGGTAAACTGTTGTTGAATCAATTTAAATGGGAGGCCAGTGTCAGATGGGGAAAAATTAATTCTTGGAATCAAACAACCTCTCCCTCTGCAGGTCCTGTTAATACTTCAGCTTTGATAATGTTAGGTCACAATCTTTTTATAATAAATTTGGTACCATTACAAAGGCCCCATTTACTATTGAGATTTCTCAATAGCATGATGATTGCACCCACTTTCAACTGTGGAATTAATGGAATCATCACTCAAATATATGTGAAAATCTCCATCGAGTATATCCAAAATTTCTTCATTTAATTTTTGACTGTGTTCATTTTTTGGACAAAGAATTGAATGTTTAGATATATTTTTAATATTATCTATAGATATAGTATTTTCAAAGGTAGCTTCAATAATAGATCCATTAAAAATCATTTCACAGGGGATTTCAATAATATCCATTCTGAAATGAAAACTGCTATCAAGTTTGCCATCTCCAAGTTTTACTAACCATTCACTATAAGCAGCATCTTCTGATCTCATATTTGTTTTAAGAGACAACTTTCTGAAACAACCCCAAACATTACAATACTTTAAACACATTTGTACTATGGCTGATCCCATAGCATGTGGTACAATACTGAGAGATTGTTGAAAATGCCCTCAGAGAAGGAGAACTTTCACACCAAATACAACATTCAAATTCATAATTTCTCTTAGTAATCTGTCTATGGCATTTATTGCATGACTGGATGCCATGATGCATTTATCAATAATGAGAAGTTGGGCATTTTAAATAAATTGAAATTTCATTTAATGGAATTGGTCATTTTTATTGAGAATGAAAGGTTCTTCCACCAAGAAGTAAATTTGCAGCAATTCCTGTAGACGCTGTGGGTAAAGCAGTACCACCACAACCTCTAATATAATGTATTAAAACTTTATTGTGGAGAGCTGCTACAGTGTTTTGGACAGATTCAAGCCTTGGACTGATGAGAGGGCACAATGCTCTCATTGCCATGTGCAAGTCTCAGCTTGGAGGGCAGGGTCCTCCCAGCACAATATAGCCAACAGCTATAGTTGTAAGCTTGAACCTACGGTTCAAACACACGGTCTCATGTGCCTGAGTGATATAGGCTTGATAAGAGTTCAGGTGCATGTAGGTGAGTAGGATTGAAACCCAGGAGAATGTTGATCATGCCCTTACTTTGCCTCGTGACATCTGCTACAAAATAAAGACATGGCTGTGGGCATGGTCGCTGTCTCTCAGAGAAGCAAGCATCCCACCAAAACCCAGATTTCATTCTCTTGTCTGTCTTTTCTAAGCCTTTCAGCCACACCTACTCAGGTTCACCTTTGGCCGGGATGGCTTGGCACACTTTATAAAGATATCCCTCCATGCTCCGAGGGCAGGTTCCTGTCTCAAACCTTGCCCATACCGGAAACAGCTCCAGGAAACAGCTCTGGGAGGGTGCAGCCATTTCCAAGACAACCCTTGCAGGACTGACTTCCTTCCAATTCATCGAGCCTCAGGTCATGATGTTATACCCCAGGTTTTTATTATATAGGATCAGGTCAACATTCAGTAGCCAACATAATCACAAATTGGTCGTATTTACTCCTTTATGTAAAGTGAAAGATAATGCTGATAAAATTGTAAAATATTATCTTATTGATGTTTGTGATTGAGTTTAGACTTTAATTTCCCTGTTCATATTACTCCTGTTATGGTTTCCTATCAAGCTGACTTCATGAGATAGGCTGGAACTGTCACCTCTTTTGTAACCCTTGGAAGTATTCAAGTTAGATTTGTGCTTATCTTCCTCTGTACTGCGTAAAAATCACTATATTCTTTGTGTTAAGACCTTTAAATGCAAATTTAGTATTCTTTTAAGGTCTAGGGTTATTTAGAGTTTCTATTCTTAATTGTGTTAGTATTGGTAAATTGTATTTTTTATGATATTGCAATTCTGTTTACATTTTCAATTATATTGGTATAAAATATTTTTATAATATGCTTTTCATGTCTTTAATATATGTTGATATGGATATATCCTTCATTTTAAGTTTCTTTCATTGATGCTTTTCACTAATACTTTTGTGATCATTGTAGCCACTTATTTTATAATTTGTATCTTTTACAATTAATTCTAGATGTTAAACATTTTTGTTGTGTCCTGGTTTTATAGTTTATTAATTACATCTCTCACTTGATTTTGTTTCTTTTTCAAACTTTGAGTTTTCATGGCTTCAAAAAATTTTTTGATATGGCATGATTTTTTAAAAATCTTTACGTCTTAAAATTTTAATCTCTTTAATTTGTACTCATTTTTTAAAACTAGAAATAATGTTGTAATTACTTTCTTTGTAGTTTTTCAGATTATTTAATTATCACCTAAAATCCAGGGGTACTAGTTTGCTTTTCTTAGGATGGCAACCATGTTTAACCAGCTGGCACTGGGCAGAAGCAGGAAAACCAGTATTTTTGGCTTATCTCTCTTGGTTGAAATATCATCTCTATGAATGAGTTGGTGAAGAAGGATAAATTCCCCAGTGAACTTGAGGAGAGAGCAGAAGCTCTATTCTCTTGGCCTTTCTCACCTGGAATTTAGTCTCTGTAACATGGAGTTTGTGGAAATGAGAAATGGGGCATTTGTCCCTTCTAGTGAAATAGCATAACTTTGATTCTGAGCTAGGGGATGAGAGAACCTAATGCTAGCCATACCTACTCAGAATGAAGCTTTGGTCACATTGACCTGAGGTTATGGAGCAGGAAGTGGATCATGGCTCCCTAAATCCACCAGCCATGCCCCCTAACAACTTGCTCCCAATGAGCCCCACCTGTCATATCCTGACACCCTGCCCGTTAATCATCTTCCTGCACCCGAGTCCACAAACACCCTGTCTCTGTTGGTCTCGCCCCACTCTGCATTTCCACAATTCACTTCTTCCTTTGTGTCTCTGTCAGATCCTGGGACACAGATCCCTGCCCCAACGAGGACCCAACAGCAACTGCGCTCATGTGCCATGGACTGCCTGGAAACAGCCCTCATTCCCTCACCCAGGCTGGCCAGGAACCCCAGCAGGACCCCCACCCTGATCTGGGACACCCCTTCAGGGCAAATCAGCCAGCCCCCACCCATGCATGAGGCCTCATCCTATATAATAAAAGAGTATGCAAATTGACCCTAACAGCAAAACGACTGGGAATGACTGGTCACTATAACACTGACCACCTGGGGGCAGACGATCAATACAGGAGCTGCCTCTGGTGGTCAGTGCACTCCCACAGGGGAGCTCTGCTCTGCCACAAACCCGGTTGAGGGCTGCCAGCACAGCAGTGGTGGCAGGAGCCTCTCCTGCCTCCTCAGCAGTGCTAGGAATGTCTGACTACAGCTTAGGCCTGCTTCCCTCTGGCAAGTGGACATCCCCTGAGGGCTCCCGGGCTGCCAGAGGGATATCTGACTGCCAGCTTAGGACTGATCACTCAGGAAGCAGGTCTAAGTCAGCAGGTGGACATCCCCTGGGGGGTCCCAGACTGCGAGAGGGCACAGGCTGGGCTGAGGGACCCCCCTTAGAGCACAAGTTTTTGTGCACCGGGCCTCTAGTAGGCAAATAATTCTGTATAACTGAGATATTCAATAAAGTAAAAAAAAAAACATATGTAAGAATACTGGAAAGAATAAAGTTAAATCAAGTTGCCAAATATAATCCCATAAATCATTAAGACCAATTACTAAGAGAAAGACACCTTGACTAAATATGATGATTTTTAAAAGACACAATTGCAAATAATACTGAAGATGTTGCAAATGTAATATCTCTACCTGGAATTATAATATTATGTGACTGGGGCTTTTCTCCCCTGAACTTTGCCAGTTATTTCTCAGTTTTTGTTTTTGTTTTAATTTTTTTCTCACTGATGCATGGGAATTCCTCCAATAGTGAGTTCTATTTATAAATGTTAGTTACCTTACATTTGTTATAAACATTTTCCTAGTGTGCCAATTTAACTTTATTACTAGTGGATCTTTAATATTAATAAAATGATATTCACTGAACAACATTTATAATTAATAATAACAAAATATTCATTAAAATCAGTCCCATCTAGATAGTCCAGACCAACATGTCTTCACTGGGCTTTTGACTGGGCTTTTCTCCCCTGAATTTTACCAGATATTTAAAAACTTAATTAATTATTATTGCAATTTCATGTTTTAAAATGGAAACAAATTCCACATACAACCTTGTGTAAGTTTGAGATGCACATGTGTTGATATGATACATGCATGTACTGCAATATAATGATCATCATAACTTTAGGTCACACCTCTATCATGTGACATAGTTATATGTCTTTTTTTGTGGTAAGAACATTTAAGAATTCATTTCTTAGCAATTTTGAAGTATATAATATATAGCATTATATGCTATAAACACTATGCTATACTTTCATATCTCTAGAACTTACTCATCTTCTAGTAGAAGGTTTGTGCCCTGTAGCAGTATCTTCCCCTTGCCCCCTAACAGCAACCTCTGGTAACCACCATTCTATTTCCTGTTTCCATGAGTTCGCATTTTTAGATTCCACATATAAATGGTATCATACAATATTTTATTAAATTTATTGGGGTGACATTGTATATAAGATATAGATTTCAAGTGCATATTTCTATGACACATGATCTATATAATTGCACTGTATGCCCACCAATCAAAATAAAATCATTCTCTGTCACCATATATTTGACCCCTTTTACCCTTTACTACTCCCATCCATATCATACAATATTTGTCTTTAACTGGTTTATCTTACTAAGCATGATGCCCTCCTGGTTTATCCAAAAGGCAAAATGTCCTTCTTTCTCATGGCTGAAAAATTTTCCTCTCTCTCGTTCTCTCTTCCTTTCTCCCTCTATCCCTCCATATCTCTCTCTCTCTCTCTCTCTCTCTCTCTCTCTCTCTCTCTCTCTCTCTCTCTCTCTTTGTATTGAGGGTAGTCAAAGGAATAAATTATTGACTATGGATTCAAGGGATCACATCTTCTTTATCCATTCCTCCATTGCAGACACTTAAGTTGTTTCCATATCCTGGAGTGGACTATTGTGAATAAAGCTGCAATAAACATGGAAGGGCATATATCTCTTCAAGATCCATTTTTCATTTCCCTTGGCAATCTATCCATATAGTAGTTTGATTTGATTATTTTTGAGGAAGCACTATATTGTTTTGCATAATGATTGCTGCACTGATTTACATTTCTACCAACAATGCACAAGTACTTTTGCATCTTTTTCCACATAATTTCTGACATTTATTGTCTTTTGTTTTCTTAATGATAAGCATTCAAAAAAGTGTGAGTCAATTTCTCTTTGAGGTTGTAATATATATTTCCCTGATGATATGAGCACCTCTTTTTATACCTATTGGCCATGTAGATGTCTTTTTTAGAAAAAAAAAATGTCTATCCAGTTCCTTAGCTGATTTTAAATCATATTGTTTGTTTTCTTGTTATTGAGTTGTATGAGTTCTTCATATAGTTTGGATATTAATCCCATATGAGACATATGGTTTAAAAGTATTCCCATTCAATCTTTCCTTTTCATATTGAATTGTTTTTATTCTTTGCTAGAAAATAGTAACTGCTCTCACTTTTCCATGTTTCTGTTCATTATCTAATCTAATAAAAGAGTGATATGCAAATTAAACATCACTCCAAGACACCTAAGTCACACCCACCATCAAAGCCACACCCACTAGCCAATCAGAGCAGCTGTATGCAAATTAACTCAGCCAAGATGGTGGCTGGCAGCCATGGAGCTAGAGCAAACAGGAGGCTTCCATTGCACCAGGATGGAGTTGAAACTACCTGCCTAGGCTGGCTGGGCCTCTGCTCAAGGCAACAATGTTTCAATTATAGAAGCCATGGAGCTGAAACAAACAGGAGGCTTCATTGCCTGCCTAGGCCTCTGCTCAAGGCCACAAAGTTTCAATAAATCCCAGAAACCTGATTCCAGCCAGCCTCGCTGGGACGTTGGGTCAATGGGAGCTGTGGGCAGCCTGAAAATGGCCTTCTACCCCTCACCCAGGCTGGCCACACCCCCATGGGGCGAGGGTCCCCACTGGGAGGCTTGGCCAGCCTGCAAACAGACATCAGCCCCTCACCTAGGCTGGCCAGGCACGCCAGCAGGTGGACATCCCCCAAGGGGTCCCAGACTGCTAGAGGGCACAGGCCAGGCTGAGGGACCCCCCTCTCCCCAAGTGCACAAATTTTTGTGCACTAGGCCCCTAGTTTTTACATAATTTACCTCAACAATAGAAGTGTAAAAATCATGCCTTGTTCATTTTTTCATAAAAATCATAACATATTGTAGAAATGTGTTTATTTGTTCATTTGAAATAGCCTACTATTTACCAAGTGATAGGTTGTCAGCCTTCTACCTTGAATAGGCGTGTGTCTTCCCACTTTACCCAGACTTTCCTGGGTATGCTTCTATTGTCTAGTCCCTTCCCCCAGTGATCTGCAGGAAATAGACTTAGAGAATGTTAACTGCACCTTCTTGGCAAAGCTGTATAATTGTCATGCCTATATTATCTAGTCGCCGTTTACTCCCTTCCTATTAATAATAACCAGGTTATTAATGGTATCAATATTACATTCATAGAAACAGAAGAATGTTAGATTACAATGAGGACACATAATGGATGACAATATTGGGCAATAAATAAGTCTGGAGAAGTTACAAAAAGGGAGAGGGAGCATGGAGGCCACAAAAGTTAGGTGAGTTTCTTTAAAGAGCAATAAGAAAGTTTGAAGAGCTTTAAAAAAGAAAGTGCATGTGGTCAGATTTCCCTCTATGTTATTTGAATGGATGAAGCTGACTGCTAAGTTAAGAAGAAATGGAGGAGACTGAGCTGTGGGATTGTCAATCATGGCTTTAGTTGTTGACATACTGAATTTGAAAAACCTTTAAGATATCCAAAGAAGATCTATTAGGTAGACAGATTTATGAAGGCACTGTTTGACTTAAAATTGTAAATCATGAACACCTCCGTATACAAACAGAAATTCAGTAAATTGGATGAGATGCTGTAGAGAAAATGCACATTGTGAGGAAAAGAATGTTCAGAATTGAGTTTTAAGGGACTCTATTATTTAAGAACAGAGAAAGGAGAAACTTGCAACTAGGCAAGAAGAACCAAAGAAAGTAGAATGACTTTCAGAAGAGTAAAATGACATGATGTTAAAGAAATAGTTTATTAAAAAGACAGGAAATGTCAAAGTATGGAATGCATTATGAAATATGTCTAGCACTAAAATATGTTAGATTTCAATGCATGGCCAAATATGAAACAACACAGATACACTCATTAAACCACTAATTATATTAAATGGTACACATGAAACTCTGTGTTAAGCATCATTTTTAAAAAATGTCCTCTATAGCAGGTAAGTGCTGCCTTATACAACAGCCCCAGGAAGTTCCACTAATGCAAACTCTTAAGTTTCGCTGTGTGCAATGGTCGCTGCCACCAGAGATTCAGTCCTGTCCCTGGGTCACTAAACAATAGATGCCACACTGCAAGGCAAGTAGTACAGTTATGATGTAGGATTTACCAAGAATGAAGGTGAGCTAGGTACAAAGCCCTTAAATCTTCCCTCACAACAAGACTACATGAGTTGGAAGTTGTTGGAGACTAAAGGAAGTCTTCCCATATCTTGAAGGTTCTTGGTGTTTCTGCTTTACCTTGAGTGAAAGAGATGTGTAGCCAGGAGACCTCCTGTCACATGGAGAACCTCATAAATGATTCCTGCAGTTTTGAAGAACTGTGTATTTACTTCTCTCTAGAGAATCTAAAGAGGAAGAGCTGATCAGCCCAGGCTGCTTTAAAAATGGAGGCAAGGAAAGGAGACTGTACTGGGATTGGACTGAGGTTCCGAAGTATTCTAGAGAAGAGAAAGTAACTTCTATGGGACAAGACACAGGCCACAGTGGTGAGAAGTCCTTGGTACAATTGTCACATGCAATGGGGAAATACTTCAGCCAAATGAAAGGGAAGGCCCCTGCAGTGCTCGGCGGCTTAAGAAACATGGTAATCAGCAAGTGCTCAAACAGTGTTCCTCTTCACATGGCTCAGGAACTTCAGGCTCCAGAGCAGCTGGGTTTCCAGGAAGTTCCTGCAAGGGGACCCTGAGTAAGGAAGCAGCATTAAATACATCCTATAGCCAAAGAACATGATGCTGCTTAATGCCAGTATTAGCCAAGCAGAGCTCCACTCCTAATTTCCTCACCTGTCTCTCCACCCAGCACACTGGAATAGCTTAAAAACCGTGAGTAATCTGGGTGGGAAATGGATGTGACAATTGTGCCTCCCTCTATCAGTGCAGCAGCCATCCGGCTTCCTGTACAGGCAGCCACAACTATGAGTAAAGTCTACAGGCTTTATGGTTATGCTAAACTGAAGAGACACATTCTTTATTAATCAACACTGTGATCTTTCCTGATAGAGACACAAGGAACTCGCCCTAATTTTTATCCACAAATAGCAACGCATCATTCACAGAACCAATGTAAAGAGGGGATAGATTATAAAACTGCTTCTGCTTGTAGCCCTTGAGCTTTGTTACTTTTATAGCGATTATGAATACACAAATATATCTATTTGTTCATTTCCTTGGTATACATTATAAATTAAATCAGCATTTCAATCCCTTTATATTATTAACAAATTAATATTAGCTGTGTAGTTTAAAAGCTTACTACTTTTTTTCCCAAGGCTTGACTGAAAGTGGAGGTCAATAAATTAAAGCTTGTAAGCAAAGTCTAGGTCTCCACTCATTTTTGTAAATAAAGTTTTATTGGAACACAGCTATATTTGTTTGTTTACATATTCTCTACAGCCACTTTTGGCTGTAACAACAGAGTTCAACAGTTGCAACAGAGACTGTCTGACTAGGAAAATACGAAGTATTTACTTTGGAAAATATGTTTGACCACTTCTTATCTGTAGCAATGTTCTACATAACCTCCAGAATTAGATGCAAGAATTTTTATCATATTACAAGAATTTTTACTCAACAGATGATTTTCTAGTTGATAGTAACACATTGATGTTAAAGGAAAACAAAACATGTTAATGTGCTTATGTGCATTGCATGCTTTCATGAAATACTAAAAATTGCCAAATTATGCATTTTGCTTACAAATGTTTATTTCTCTCATGTGTTTATTGCAAAGACATGCCAGTGCAGTTGCACTACCAATTATACACTTATTTAGAATGAAAGGGGTGACATGTGAGGCTTAATGTATCAGTAAGCTGCGATAATATAATATACCAGAGGTCCAGTGTGTGAAATTAGTGCACGGGATGGGAGGTGTCCCTCAACCTGGCCTGCACCTGCTCTCAATCCGGGACCACTGGCTTCTAACCGCTCACCTGCCTGCCTTCCTTATCATCCCTAACCACTCTGCTGCCTGCCTGCCTGATCACCGCTAACTGCTTGCCTGCCTGTCTGATTGCCCCTAACCGCCTCTGCCTTGGCCCCCACTGCCATGGCTTCATCGGGAAGGCAATCTGGAATGATGTCTGGAAGGTCATTCGTCTGTCCTGTCTAATTACTATATTACACTTTTATTATTATAGATATGTACTTAACAGGACCTGAAAAAGCATTTTTCAAAATTCTCAATTATTTTTTATAGCATGAACTGAAGTGAATTTTAATATATAACAATATAAATGTTGTAAAAGATGTAAGATGACACTAAGACACATCTATTAACTATTAACGTGATAACTAATATCATGACATCAAGCAACAACAGTAAGCTTGCAACCCTTTAGTGGCATACTTAAACACCTAACAGAAATGCAAAGTTTCAATGACATTGACAACTCAGTATATTATGTAAATAAGAGCTCTAAAAAAATTAAAATGTCAGATAAAATATTTAAATCATGAAGTTAGAACCAGGTCTGAAGATTCAAGTTTTCTTTGTTGCCGAATGTACTCACACATGTAAATATAATTAGTGTAATTGCCAGAACTAAAATCATAAAATCCCCACAAGTAGACAATATCATGGGAGAGAGTGGGAGAATATAATGGAAGACACCAATTCACTGTATTCTGAACATGAAATTATCTCATTATATATAACAAGGACCAAATTAAGGACTGACCAGCTAGTCAGTTGCCCAGGACACTTAAATATAAAAGATGGTAAAACACAGTATTTCCAAAATGGAATAATTTGGAAATGTACAAATTGCCTCTTTTTTCATCTAGTGTTGTCTAATAGGAGTCAAACATAACACACAAGTACACACACATGCAGAGGCAGTCAAAATGATGAAATAAACAAACCAACTAATATAAAACTTACATCCAGCCCTGTCTCTCTGTTCTGCTCTTTCTCAAACATACATAAAACGATCAGGGCTGTGAAAAAAAAAATAAAGCTAGCGGAGGCTAGAGAGTGAAGGAAATAAAGAAGCTCATCATGTGGGTCCTAGGAGAAATTTACAGGGAGAGGGAATAATAAATGTTAATGTCTTGAACACTTCCAATTTTGAATTCATTTTAATACATGATTTTAGTCTTTTACACATTTTAATCCCACTTTTTCTCTCTCACTAAATCTGTTTCTAGGTTCCCTTACACACCTTCAGTCCTATAGAACAAAGAACATATCTAGATGATATAATTATCCTTTAACCTTTGAACCAAAAGGATGATTACCTTAGAGTTCAGACTTCTGGTGGTAATCAGCTTCCTGTTAAGTCTGCATTAGTGCTCTGTCTCATTGTTTGAAAAGCATCATGTGTAAAATGCAATATGTATGTGGCTGTAAACACATATGTCTGTATGCTTAACAGCTCCATAGATAAATGCTTAAGAAAAACTAAAAGGAATATTCCTTGCGGACCACTTTGTCTCTTCCATTGCAATATACTTGCTAACATCTATGAGCAGATTTTAAACTGTTGATACCTTTGACTCATTAATTTCACTTCTTTAAATTTACAGTTAGTGTGCATGGAATCCTATAGATGTTATATATTTTGTCATGCATCTATATTTTTATTATGAAAATATGTATAGATTTACATTTTAAAGGCATGAGGTAAAAGCAGCTAATAACATTAAAGTGTCAGAGAAAAAAAAAGTATTAGATGATCATTAATTGAAAAAACAAAAGCCAGCAACTAAGTTTTATATCTATTAGACGCTGGACTCTAAAAGTATGTGTAGAAAAACTACAGAAAAAATATACAGGAAAAAAGCAAGAAATTTTTACATTAATCCAAGGATTACAGGTGAGTTTTTTGTCCTTGAGAAATTCTGGGTATTTTTTTAAAAATGAGCCTGGCCAGTGCAGCTCAGTGGTTGAGAATCAGGAAGTCACGATTTGATTCCAGGTCAGAATTTATGAGTTTCAGGCTCGGTCCCCAATGGGGGGCTTGTAGATGACCAATGACTCTCACTCATCATTGATGTTTCTATCTCTCCCTCTCTGTGCCTCTCTGAAATCAATAAAAATATATTTAAAAAATTGAGTGTATGGTTAAACACTGGATGAATGTTTGATGATTATTGACAAGTCTATACACTTTATAACCAAAACTCTAATGATTACCTTCTACATAACTTTACAGTGAATCACCATCCTCCCTGAGGTAAAATCAATCTCTGATTTATTGTCCTATTGATACCCCAAGACTGGGTCATATGTCAGCTATATATTGAACTTTCATAAAGCTGCTAAGGTGTTTTGTACCAGTAATTTATGAGTTCTCCTTTTAGGTATCTTCTTTAATATTTGGCTATTTCATTTTAATTTTAGCCATTCTTATAGGTTTTTAATATTAATTCATTTTGGTTTAATTGCAGTTCATTGATGACTAGTGGTATTGGGTACCTTTTCACATTTCTATTGGCCAATCATATATCTTCTTTTGAGGAGCATCTCTCCAAATATTTGCCTGTTTTTTAAAAATCAGATGCGAGCTATATTATCTAAACTAATAAAAGCGAAATAGTAAAATTAACCGTTTCTCCGAGACAGGGTAAGCCACGCCCACCAGCCAATCAGAGTGGCTGTATGCAAATTAGCCCAGCCAACATGGTGGCCGCCACTCACGGACCTGAGTAAATGTTTAGGCAGCGTCCGTTGCAGCAGGAGCAAAAGTGATACTGTTTTCGGCCCTTGGCGGGCAGGCTCCAAAACATGTTTCAATAATGTAACAATCATAGAATCCTCAGGAGCTGAAGGGAACAGCAGCCTGGCCTGACTTACTAAGAGTAACGAAGTCTCATTATAGACGCTGCGCTGCGTGGTGAAGCAGAGGAGGTTTCGTTACCTCAGCCCACCTCAGCTTAAAGGAACAGAAACCTGGGTCCAGCTGGCCTTGCTGGGACGTTGGGTCAATGGGAGCTGTGGGCAGCCTTAAAGCCCCTCACCCAGGCTGGTCAGGCACGCCAGCAGGTGGGCATCCCCCGAGGGGTCCCAGACTGCAAGAGGGCACAGGCCGGGCTGAGGGACCTCCCGAGTGCACAGAGCGGCTGCAGGGCAGGACAGCGCAGGACCCAGGACCCGTGATGGGAAAGAGGCGGCAGGGTTGGAGGGCACCGGGAAGCGGGTAAGAGGCGGCAGGGGGGGGTCTCGGCCTGCTTGGTGGCTGCCCAGGCCCTTTGCGGGGCATCGTGGAGCGGGAAAGCAAGGCTGCAGGGGCCGGGGTCCTGCTTGG